>PVHY01033436.1:0-11128 GCA_004024945.1 Uropsilus gracilis
TGTGTGTGTGTGTGTGTGTGTGTGTGTATACAACATTTTTTTCATTCAGTTCTCTGTTTTGGGGCATTTAGGTTGCTTCCAAGTCTTTGCAATTATAAATAGCTCTGCAGTAAACATCTGAGCACAGGTGTCCCTTTGTACCCACATTGAGGTCTCTTTTGGGTAGATTTTCCACAGAACAATTGCTGGGTCAAATGGTAGTTCCATTTTCATTAATTTGAGGGTCTTCCACACAGCTCAGAAAACCCCTATTATTTAACCCACACCCTAGTGAGCTCATGTTATAGTGGCTACAAACTGCAGTGCATGGTGGGGATGCAGACTGGTCCAGTCACTATGGGAGGTTGCGTAGAGGACCTTCAAACTACTGAAAATGGAACTACCATTTGATCCCACTTCTGAGAATCTACCCAAAGGATACAAAAACACTCATTCAAAAGGACACGTGTATTCAGATGTTCATCACCGCACTATTTACAATAGCCAGGGTATAGAAACAACCCAACTGCCCCAAAATTGATGAATGACTGAAAAAGATGTGATCAATCTACACAATGATATATACACACAATCAATCAAAGAAGACAAATGTATCATTTGTAGCAACATGGGTGGAGCTAGAAGGAATCATGTTCGCAGAAATGAGCCAGAAAGAAAAAGAGAAATATGGGATGATCTCACTTACCTGAGGTATATAGGGGAAACAAACAAACATACAAGAAAACTGTATAACTGTCAACAGAACTGAAGCATAGAGCAAGAGAGGGCAAGGGGGGAAAGTAAGAGGAGGAGGAGGGCAAGAGATTATGGTGGTTCACGAATGATAAGGTGTGGGAGAACCCTAAGATAGGCAAAGATGTGAAAAATATATCTATGTATGTATGTATATACATGCACACACACATATACAAGTGCAATCAAATAATAATAATTAAAAAATAAAAACAGCAACACAGGCACCAGTCCACCAAATTCAGTTTTGGCTCCACTTCCTGGGCTGACATAAAGACTTTGGAAAACGGATCGGTGGTGACTGGAGCTGAACACAGGCCAGGCCTCCCACCCAACATTAAGCCGCTAAGTGTTTGTCTTCCCAACATAAATGCCGCATACACGAATAGTCGACATCTAAACAGCTCCCATTCTTTGGACCCACCCACCATCTTCTGGCACCCTGCTTTCTGTCTGCGAGCTGACCCCGCACATGTGTAAAAGGGCCATGATCATGGCTACAGATGCCTTGTAGATTTGTGTCCAGGTCAGGAAAGATGCTAAAAGCAGATGTGCGATGAACAGTAGCTGATATTTGTATTTGACTTTGAGATAAACAGGCCATCCTTCAAGTCCTAAAAATCAAATGCCTCACCAGCCCCTCCCTCCCCCCGTCTCTCCCCATCAGTACTCACATGTTCACTGAGAACCTAGGATGGGAAAGTCCCCACCTATGAGCAATCTCAGCCTGACTTTAGGTAAGGAAATACAATTTTTTTAAAGTTTTCTCTCTATATATATGTTACATCATTGTCTACCCTGAGATCTCCCACCACCTTACCCATGAACCATCATTTAATCGCTTGTGCCCATCCCTCCCCCAATTTTACCTCCCGCCCCCTCTCTCGCTCTGTGCTTCAGTTCTGTTGACAGTTTTTAATTTTTCTTGTCCATTTCTTTGGTTTTTTTTTTCCCTACATCCCTCACATAAGTGAGACCATCCTATATATCTCTTATTCTTTCTGGCTTATTTCTGCCAGCAATGTTCCTTCTAGCTCCATCCATGTTACTGTGAAGAACATAAGTTTATCTTTTTTGATTGATGAATAATATTCTGTTATGTACATAGATACTACAACTTTCTGACTCATTCCTCTGTTTGGGGGCATTTGGTGGTTTCTATATTCTGGCTACTGTTTATTCCATAATGATGGAATAAACATTCAAGTACGGGTGTCCTATTGAATGAGTGCTTTTGTATACTTGGGGTAAATCCCCAGAAGTGGGATTGCTGCAAACTACTGAAAATGGCTTTGCACAGATCTTCTTGGTGGACCAGACAAGGAGGTAGGGGTGCTGTGAAGCCCACAGTCAAGCCCTCTGGGGTGAGGCTTCCCTCCCCTATCCTTGGGTCTGAGGTCAGGGTCCCTTGCTCATGGCCCAGAGGGATTCAAGTCCACCCATCTGCCTCTCCTCCAGGATCACCAGCCACCAAAGACCCACCTCTGCCTCGCCCTGCCTTCTGGAAGCCCCCAAGCAGGCACAGATGGCGTGCGGTGCAGAATGAGCCACTGCATTTTGTTGTGTGTCTGCTGAGGCGCCGGTGAGCCAGATGTGGCTTTCAGCAGACATGACTTCAAAAGCCGTAAACACACTTATCGGGGAGCTGCAGAAGACGAGGCAGCCCGCACCCGTCAAGGTCACTGACAGGTGACATGGCAAATAAAGGCAGATTAAAAGCCATGCCTTGTCTGACACGGGCCTTTTGATACTTACCAACGACAGGCTACGGAACACCGCCTGCTCTTGACGGAAAGGCATGGAGCAGAGTGCAATTTCTTGGAAAGTGAGTCCCTGTCATTTTCCTCCAGGGGGAAAAAGGGAAAGAAACAAAACAGAATGCAGGTAGCGCTCTGCAGATGGGCTACATGATTCCATTGATTTAATAACCTTTATTAACAGTTTGCCTGGGGCTGGATTTTTGATGACGGGTTCTCATTTCTGGATCTCAGTGCAGGCATATTCATCCTCATTTTAGTTGTTATTTTGCCTTTCCAGTTGGGGAAACAGTCTCAGCGCCATGATGGTAACTTGCCCACACTACCACCAGGACCGGGGGGGGGGGTGCACAGATGGTCACAGTGTCTGTGCCCACAACAGACTCTACCTGGGTGGGGGGTGGGAATAGGTTGGGGTGACATCCACATGGGCTGGCTGGCTTGGCAGCATGGACAACTGGCAAGCAGAATCAATCCTACCTGTTATTTGGACACTGTTCTCTCCCCTGAAGAGAGATATGCATGCCAAAGACTTTCTAGAAATGGTCATTTGCATGTTGGGGTGCTGGCCTGAGCGGCCCTTGCTCCTGCATCTTACTGGTGTAAATCAAGCTTCCTTCTGCCAGTAACATGTCCCCTACGCCAAGGAAAAGCACTATTTGAAAAGGTCCATTCTGAGGCATCCCTTTGCTTTTCATTTATCATTTTTTTCTATTTTTAAGTGTAGATGGCAAAAACCAGTTTGAAGATCAGGTTGAAGCCACTGACTGTCTCTGCTAAGAACAAGCAACATCGAGATCATGCGATTCTCCAAACATTTGTGTCTCGATGACACAAATGGAAGAGGGGCTTACCCCTTCCTTGGGGTTTTAAATAAATCTGATCCAAGCTCCTAAACCAAGTCAGAGGCTAACATCCTCTGAGACTTTTGCCAGTTCCTTGGGATTGAGTATTTTGGCCTCCAGGTCACTGCTCCTGGTAACCTCCCTATGCACTCACACCTTTTCTCTTAAGCTGTTCCAATCTCTCTGTCCTATGGATGCAAGCCAATAACTCAATAACTCTTTTCCTGATATTCCTCAAGCCACGTGTCCATTGAGTTTATCATTGTCAGCATTTTGGGATGACCAAGAGGGGTTCTGTTATACGACTACCAATACCTTGAGATTGCATATTAGATATTTCAAGTCTGCTTGACTCCTAACTCACCCCTCCTTTACTTTCATCACTGACAGAATAAGCTCTTTGTCTGCCTCTATGGCCCAACATGATTCCTCAAACATGCTAACTTCATTTCTGCCCCAGGGCCTTTGCACTTGCTATATGACTATATCTTAACCTTAAGATCCACTCTGCCACCACCTGTCATATTTCTGCACAGTGTACCTTATCAAACATACCCTCCTGATCATCCTACGTAAAACAACTTGATGCTTCTTCCCTTCCTTTGACTTTTTACCATTCTTCACACCTGCCATATTGCAAACTATTTGCTCAAAAATACCATATAAGGATTAACTTCTCCAAATGTTTCTCTCCTCCATCTCCAGCATCTAGAGCATATGGTGGGTATCAAAGCAACAAGCCAGTGGAGATAAAGAATCAGTAAAGACCCTTTCCATTTCATTCAAGTTTTCTTTCCAAGAGTAGAATCAATAGGACCACCTCAGAGCACCAGTAAATGATGGGTGATATTCTGTCACTCACATGAGTTAGGTTACACTGGAGGGCAACAGGAGGTCTGGGTTGGAAACCATGGACTGAGGAGGAAGCAAGGATCAGATCCGTGGGGACAGGAAGAGTCAGGCCAGAACAGACTCAGCAGGAGAAAACACTGTGCAAAAGCATGTGGGCCCCAGTTCTGGAGAAGGACCAGGCCAGAAAGCTTGACTGAGTCATGTTCTTCAAAGGGATGACCCAGAGCTTGGCCTCCAGGTCTGGAATCTGGATGGTAGCATGCAAATCCTCAATCCACAAAATCTGAGCTAGAAGACCTTGGACAAGTCACATGCTCCAGAGAGACGTCTCTCTGTGAACTGCCAACAACTTCATTGCATTACTGTAGACATGCTTTGTTTTTAAAAACAAATCAGAAAAGCACCTCGAACAAAGGAAAAACATAATCATGGTCCTGGGAGGTCCTGGTCACCTGGATGTCAGGGCCAGGGTAGGTTCTGCTGGAGGGGAGCTCAACTCCACGGGATCAGGGTCACAGGTGGCTGTGACTCTGCAGACATGGCTGGCCTGAGTGACATGTGCTGAAGTGCAGGTGAGACACCATGATAAAAGGTCCACGTAAGACGTGGCGTAAAGTATCTCACCAATCAGTTTAGTCTGGATCAGGTTAGAAAGCTAATATGTTGGATATCCTGAGATAAAGAAAACAGTATTAAAATGAATTTTGTCCGTTTTGCTTTACTCTCTTAATGTGACTCTTAGAACAATGTTAATTATACATGTGCTCTGCTGTGTATTTCTATCAAAAAGTGATGTTCGAGATTCTTCTCTTATGTATCTTTGCACTGACATTGCTTTCGTTAGTTAAGAGTTCATTACACGTATTATCTGATGACTCTACTTTTTTATGCAACCATTTACCAGGAGCATTTTTGCTTGTCAGTAAACAAAGATTCTCAACATCATTTTTAATGGCTCCAAGAGTATAACGGTGAATAAATGCATCAGCATTTATCTAATATTTATATAACAAATATTTATATAAATTCATATATAATATAATTATGTTATATAATTTATATATAATAATATTATAAATGCTGATGCATCTATTTCACTGTTATTGAACTTTCTGAGGAAATTTTTTCTTCTCTTGCCTTCCCTCTTTTTCTTTTCTTTTCCCTTTTTTTATTAGCACATCAGCCTGTGACAACTACATGACAATCAACCATTTGTGATGGTTCTGTTGTCTTCCTAGCGTAACATCTAAAATGTATTTGGGGTTCATGGAAACCAAACAAGAGACAAGCTTCTGGGGACCATGACTTAGGAACGGGGAGGTTTTAGGATGATTTTCATAGTGATGACCAATCTCTTTGAGGTGCAGAGGCACGGGGCCCCAGGCCACAGGAGACAGTGCAAGGGGAGGTTAGACACACAGGCTCAGACACAGATAAGCCAGGTTTCAACCAGGTTCTCTGTCATTTCTGACTATGTGACTCTCAGTCCATTTTCCAACCTCTCTGAGCCTCAATTTTCCTATCCAACAAATGGGAACATTAACTGTAGCTTTAACTTAAATAACATGCCATAGGTAATTGTTCAGTACAGTACCTGGCTCCTGATAAATCCTCAGAAAATATAGTTATTCACATTTTTGAAATCTTGTTTGGCTATGCCAATCAACACACATACACATACAGATTTCTGCATTTTTTATCATACTCTCCCCTATCTCAAGTACTTTTTTTCAAATAGAGATCTATTTGCTAAAATAAATTGAAATGGGTAAAGAATATGAGCCACAATTTATACTAGATATATCTGCAATTACTAACTCTGAATTAAACATATCCCTTCATGAATAATGAAGCAGAAATAGGCCAAAGGAAAAATGAGATAAGATCGTAAATCCATGTATTTTTAATTGCTTCATTATCTAAAATTTGCTATGAATAGCTGTGGATACAGTTTGCTGTTTAAAGCACAAAAAGAAATAAGAATTTTCAGCCAAATCACAAAAGGCTATCAAAAATTAATTTTGTGTGCTGTGATCATTGAAAATGTAAGTGATTTGAGGCAGAGTGACATTAAAAAATACCATTTATATGCTAATAATAAATGAATTTTTTCATTTTGATGCAAAATAAAATTTATTTTCATTTTAATGAAATGTAATGAATTCTAAGTTTTTCCTTTTTATCTTTAAGTAAAAGTTTGGGACGGATCACGGAAGGGAGGTTGACAGGTGATAGACAAGAAGTGTGAGAGGGAGTTAAAATGGGTGGGTTCTGTCATCTGATAATGACATTCTAAACTGGATGGGACCTTTGGAATTGAGGAGGATGTCTCTGGGTTTCTAGAAATTGACAAAAGTCAGAACTATCTAGGATAGCAAACTACCCTTGGTGCCATATTAGAAAAAAAAGTTATCTATGAAACCTATCAGATTAATCATCCTATTTTTCTTTTACATGGAATGACATTCACATTCTAGAATTTAAAAGAAAAAAAGTCAGTTATGTGACTCTTGTCATACACATCACTCAGAAAATACACGTTTTTAATAATAATGATTTTCTTTATGACAGTCTTAGTCTCTAGCAGATATTCTGCTAAGTATTATATCCATTCTCATCTCTAATCTTTATGACAATAGTAGTATAATCCTCACCTTATAGATGAGAATCTTGAGATCCAAAAAGGGTAAGCGATTGCCCCAAAATGTCAGAGATCGTAACTTGTGAAGTTTAGAGTCATATCTGGCTGGCTTAAGTCCCACACACATACTTAGGCACAATGCCAACTCCTTCTTAAAAAGAAGATAGCTTAATAGCCAATGTTTTTAAAAATTCAACTTAACGAAAATACGCAACCCCATAAATAAAAAATGGAAACAAATCTGAACAAACAATTCACCAGAGAGAATATTCACAGGATAGATGGAAAAATGTTCATCATTGTTTTTTAACAAGGGAGCTGCAGCTCAAACCAACAATGAAACAACTCACACGGTAATACTGGCAGAGATTAAAGACACCCCAACAAGTGGTGAAGAAGATGGTGGGAATGTAAAGACACCCCAACAAGTGGTGAAGAAGATGGTGGGAATGTAAATTGGTGCAGTCGTTTTGGAGAGCAATCTGAATTTACCTTAAGAATACTAAAATTGGAGCTATCGTATGCCCCAGCCATTCACTCTTGGCCATCACTCTGATTATGAAGTCACCAACCCCCAAAATGGTGCAATCTACAATGTTTATTGCAGTGTTATTTACAATAGCTAGGATAGAATAACTAAGTGTCCACTGAGAGAGAACTGGATGCAGAAGATGTGGTCGGTCTACACCAAGGAATATTATTCAGCTGAAAAGAAAGATGAAATGTTGCCATTTACAGTGAAATGGAAAGAGTTCCAGGCAAGTATGTGTACTAAGGCAAATCTGAGTGACAGATTACATGTCAGATGACTCAACAAAGGAAGTGTCTTATAAAAAATTAGCAGGAACTAATAAAATGAGGTTTCTGAGGTTCAGTGGGAAAGGGAAAGGGAGCAAGGGTTAAAGGGACAGGAAGGATAGAGGTAGGGAAAAATTAAGACATCAATGAAGAATGAAAAGAAGGAAATGGAAAGATATTAACATTTAACCCAGACAGAGGAATTGCAAATGGTGACATTTCAGGCTTTGTGAGGAAAATGCTTGCAAGGAGGATAGAAAGAGGGACACAAGATGCCCCAGGATATTACTGTCCCTTTGCCCAAGTCCTAGAGACTTCAAGTTCAGGGAGTTATTCTGCAGGATCTGAATGAATGGAAGACTCTAAGACTTCTGCTCACATGTGTCAGGCTTTGGTGAAAAATACCCAGAGCTCCCCTGGGCTGAGAGGTCATTTGTTTTTTGTTTAAACCGAGGGCCTGACGTTCGTCTCTGAAGTCTGAGTCTTTGAAGAGAGCAGTCAAGTTTCCAAATTCATTTCTGTGTTCCCTCACACTGCACTCTTAGATGGTGACTTTCCTTTGCCTGTCTTGGTTGTTGATGTTAATTCTCTTTAACCAGGGTCTTTTTAAATGAGACCTTGTGAGTTATGGAGCTATAATTTACCCCTTCAGATCTAGTGGCCCCAAGGCCATAGGCCAGTTGCTATTAACCAGAAAGGTCTGAATTATTATCCTATAATTCACTTCTTGGAAGTGTCTTAATTCAATTACATGATGTCCCTGAATGACTATTAAAAGAAAGAGAAAAAGGGTTCTGGCTCTTTTTTGTTACAACCTAAAGTAATTTTCAGTGGCAAAGAGTTGTTCCTTTAAAGTCATTAGAAAGAAAATTAAACAGAAACGTGAAAGAAAAGAGCCTGTTATCACCAGCAGCGCTGTGCTGTGGTAACCCTTGGTCATGTAACCGAGACAAATATGGAGGTAGAAGTGGCAGCTATCAAGAATCTCCTCTGTGACCAAATCCTTTCGCTTTTATCTCCCCCCTTCCCGTTTGTCAGTTGTTCTACTAGAACATTTGAGTAGGAACTAGTACTAAAACTGGATGAATCCTGCTCTTTGGCAATATATATACTACGTCTGATGGTCTGATGTATCTGAAAGATACAGATGGTTAAAGCTGGGTGACATGGGTGTCTTCAACAGCACATAGGATCCAAGTTGGCCAAAGAAAACAGAACTTCTGAGTCCCTTGTATCGTAGTTTGGGTTCTCCGGTTCTACAGAGTTGATTTGAGATGTGAAAGCAGGAAAAGGATTGAGATAGCACAGGGAAAGAAGCTTGTACAGGGAGTCGCACAAAGTGCCCTTATAGCTCTCCAGACTCCGGGGTATGGTGTGGAACAGGGGGTTAATGTGGCAACAGAACTGGGGGATTAATAAATGCACCTCCCTCCCATCTACTTGATAGGTCTTGAAAGGTCAAAACTACAAAATACCCTTCTAGAGTTTATGAACACTCAGTTCAGCTTTCTCTGGAGTCACTGTATTTTGAAAAGCAAAGAAATTCCCAATCCAGGTCAAAGGTCAAGAGAGGACACTAGTAAAAGCTCATGTGATCATAAATGATCGCTTCACCGACCCTCATGCTTCTCACCTAACAGATGCGGCAACATTTCAAGGGGTGTTGGGAGAAGCCACGGGTCTCCATGGCAAGGCCCTTACCCAGGGAGGTACTGCGGAACCCATGGCCCTGATGACATCAGTGAGGTTGCTTTGGAAACTATTTCTTCTGAACTGAGCACATCTTGAAGTCATCACCCCTCCTTTCTTAACCTGGTTCATTTTTAACTTTCTGGATGGATTTACACTCAGGCAAGAAAGCAGATGGCTGCCAAGAATCTAAAGAGAGATCACCATCTGATAACTCACAAACCGCAACCAGACAACATGAATGGTTTCACGGAACTCAAGTCAGGCACATTAAAACTGAAATCATTATTTCGAAACCCAGATTTCTATTGAAATGTCAAAAAATCTTGCCACATGGGCCCAACTGCCTTTTGAGTTAGACTCCAAGGGACAGGTGGGAACCTGCTACCTCTGGCCTCAGTAAGCCCCCGCCCCCATTTCCCAACACTCTAACTCAATGACTTGTATGTGCCTTTCCAATGCCCCCCACCCGCCTCTCTAAGCACTTTTGAGTTTACTTCTGTTCTAGTTCATATGACAAAAGCACAGAGGCTCTACACAAACTCTTGCCTAACAACACAGGTCTATCCAAAGAGATTTACCTTCGATTTATTATAAAATATATATATATAATATATAAATATATAAAACCCCATGTATTGTAAATGGGGTTCCTGCGATCAGCTATGAATTCAGGGTACCAAAGGGCATATGCAGCTGCTGCTGCTTAGAATCCAGTGCTAGGGATTGCTCTAGTTTAGAACTGGAAGTGCGTCCCACCAGCAAGAGCAAGAGAAGCTGCCAAGATGTCACTGGACTAGAGGACTGCATAGGTAGACAGTCCCTGGATAGTGCAGCCTGCAGAGATGAGACAAGGAAGGTACCTATTCTAGGCTAACAGTCCGGTGATTGGTTGATCTCCACCTGCCTCTTGTGAATGGGGCATCCTTTGCATCTGGAGTGGTTACAGACATGGAAATGAAGGGCTGGAGGTGGTGACTGCTTAATGAGGAGGAGGGTGAGATACTGTGGTGGCAAATCACTTCTGCTAGAGCCTAAAGGAAACAAGCAGGCATTTCGGAAGGAGCAAAGGGAAGAGGGTCAGCTCTGAGCTTCTGGCCCATCTGCTCCTTTCTAGAAATTTGCTAACCTCCTCAATACAGTTCATGCACAGGTAGTTCCATTTAACCACAGAGTTTCCCTGATTTGGCACCATTGACCTTTTGAGCAGGATCATGCTTTGTGGTGAGGGAACATTATAGAATTTTATAGCTCTGCATTATAGAATTCTAACATCATCCTTCACCCCTATGTGCTAGATGCCATTGTCCCCCTTTCTCCCCACATCTGAAGCCACAAATATTTCCAGACATTGTCAAAGATCCCCAGCAGGCAAGATCACTTTCATAAGTGAACCACTGGTTTTCATCTATGCAGTGTTGAATTCATTTTTTGCATTAGTGGACTACCTTTATAGATTAAGGAACATCACTTCAAATTCTAGTTTCCTAGCTCTACGAAAAGGACAGAGGAACTGGTAGTTCTTTCCATGTCTTGGCCCCTTCTAGGTTCTTCTTTTGCACCCACCATCTCCTCTTCTCCAGCCACTCCAGTGCCTCAGGACCTTTGCACTTGTTATTTCCTCCACCTAGAAAGTTCCATCCCAGAAATTTGCATGGGCTGCCTCTCACCCCCTTCAGGTCTTCACCCAAGCATTACTCTCTTGGAGTGTGTGTGGGGGGATGGGAGGATAATCACTATCCACTGTACCAAAAATGCCAACACCTCTTTCCACCAAAATTCTCATCTCCATTCATGATTTATTTTTTCCTCCT
>PVHY01033437.1:0-11132 GCA_004024945.1 Uropsilus gracilis
CATAGCTGGGCATGGTGGCGCACGCTTGTAATCCCAGCTACTTGGGAAGCTGAGGCTGGGGATTGCTTGAGTCTGTGGTACCCTGGATAATGTGAGCCTGCGGTACCCCGGGCAATGTGAGCCTACGGTTCCACAGGCAAAAAGAGCGAGACCTTGTCTTAAAAAAAAAAAAAAAAAAAGGAAGAAATCTCTAGATTTGCTTCATGATTTTCTGTTTTATTCACTGAATTCTTTGCCAGGAAGAGGAGCATTTAGCCCATTCTTGCCCTTCAGACTTAACACACTACCATCCTCTATCCTTCCAGTGTAGTCACATCATTCCTTTGTCTAGATTAGAATTTCTTTGTTCACATTGTTGTGATTCTATCAATATTACTCATAGCTGAGACACAGAAAAATATGACTTTTCTTGCAAAACTCTTTGTGTCCATTGGCATTAATAACTGTCTTGTTTCTTTGCTTGGTTTTGTATGTTCTTATCACAAGTCCTTCCCCAGATTTCCCCAGTTGTTTATATTTTTCTCAGTACATTGAAACACTTCAGGGATTTTACTTTTGTGAACACTATTCTCACCTTTTGAACTATTTCATTTCTCTATCCCTGGAGCATTTAGTCATCATTCTGGGGATTCCATTCACTTGTCACCTATGTTTTATTTCCAATTTGCCTTCCTTTTTCTTGTTTTTTGGCATTATTTTGGTTTGGTACCTTCTCAAGTAGGATACTGGAAGATAAATTTTGTGAGAGCGTAGTGTTCTAGAAATCTTTTTATTATGTACTTGCACTAAACTGTTATAATCTTCATTGAAAATAAGTTTTCCTTTATCATTTGAAAGTGCTGGTTGTTGTCATTTGGGCTTTCACTACTAAGGATATTTCAAAATCACTTCCCTCATCCTCTTTCTTTTTGGGCAATTTTAGGAAGCTGATTTTCAATCTTGGCTTCACTTTAGAGTTATCTGGGAACTTTAACCAAATTTTACCATGAGAGATTTTGAAATAAGTTGGTCTGGAATGAAGCCACACAATAGATATTTATGAAAAGTTTCCCTAGGTTATTCTTATATGCAGTTAGATTTGAGAGTCACTGTTTTAATATTTTTGTCTCCAATGTGTTGAAATGTTATAGTGATAATGGATCTTTTTTCATTCATTTCACTGTACTGTCTAATTTATATGAAAATTTATGTCCTTTAATTTTGAGAAGTTTTTAATTTCTTCCCTCAAGCTTTCCTGTTTTTTTTTATTTGTAAAATAAATGTGCTATCCTTCTGTTTTCTATAACTTCTTCTCTTTCTCTTGGTTTCTAAGTGGTTTCCTCAGTTTTGTCTGCCAACCCTTCTGTTGAGTTTTTTTTCTCTTGATGTTATTTTTATTCTCCAAGAATTCATTTTATTTGTGTTCTGATTATTCCATTTTTATGAACTCCTCTTCCTCATCCCTCAAATTTTGAGAAACAATTTAGCATGTCATTGCGTAAGTTGGACTATACACATTCTATATGTATATATTGTGAAATGGTTATAATAATGTTATTTACCATATCCATTACCTTGCAGTAGTGTGTGTGTGGGGGGTGGGGTGGGGGGTGGCAAGACCATTTAAGTCTACTCTCAGAAATTGCAAATATCCGATGTAATAATATTAGCTACAGCCACTATGCTGTACAGTAGATCTACGAATTTTTTCACTTAATAACTGAAAATTTACCTTTAAACAAGCATCACCCTAATTCTCCCATCCTCGGGAAATCATTGGTCTATTCTCTTTTTCTGTAAGTTCATTTTTTTGTAAGACTCCATGTATAAGTAAGATTATATAGTATTTTTATTTCTCTCACTTATTTCACTTGTCATATGCCCTCAAGGTTCATCCAACTTGTATCACAGGACTTCCTTTCTTTTCATGACTGAACAATATTCCATTGTGCACATTTGTGTTTCTCTTTGTATACCACATTTTATTTATCCATTCATCAGTTGATGGGCATGTGGTTGTTTTCCTGTCTTGACTACTGTGAACCATGCTACCATGAACATGGTGTTGCAGATGTATCTTCAAGATGATTGATTTCCTTCAGACATATACTTAGATGTGGAATTGATGAATTTTATGGTAGTTTTATTTTTGTATTTTGAAAAGCTTCTGTACTTCACCCATAATAGCTGTATCAGCTTTCATGCCTACCAACAATGTATATGGCTCCTTTTTTCTCTGCATCCTTACCAATGCTTCTTGGCTCTTGTCTTTGGAATACTAGCCATTCTAAAAGATTTGCAGTGATAGCACACCATGATTTTGACCAGCATTTTCCTCATAATCAGTGGTGGTGAACATCTTTTAAAGTATTTGTTGACATAGAGAGCCTCTGTTCTTATTTTATGGATGCAGTATCTTTCCTCTAAGATGGATGATAATGTTTTGTTAAACTTTTCACCTCCTAGGCTGGGCACAGTGCCTCATGCCTGTAAGCTTCAGCCTATGAAGTGGCCGGGGCTAGGGATCGTGGTTTGAGTCCTGTCTGGGGCCCGTAGTGAGACCTACTTCCAAAAATATATAGCTGGGCGTGGTGTGCGCCTGTAATCCCAGCTACTGGGAAGCTTAGGCTGGGGATTGCTTGAGTCCGTGGTACCCTGGGCAACGAGAACCTGTGGTTCCACGGGCAAAAAAAATAGGGAGACCTAGTCTTAAACAAAACAAAACAAACAACAACAAAAAAAACCCAAAAAACTTTTCACCTCCTAACTTTGTTCTCCTAAATCAGTTTTAGAAAAAAAAATCGTGATTTCTTTTAGTTCCCTAATATTCTATTAGAAACTTTCCTTAGAACTCTTCCTTGATTTCCTATTAACTCATGTTTAAAAACTGCCTGTGGAAACTCTGGTAGGCCCCTCAACTGTAACCTTTACCATGGGGATGATATGATAGGGGCAGTATATTGGCAAAACCTTTTGTGTTAGTATCTTAAGGTCTCATCTAGTGGATAGCACACATTCCTCAGGAAATACTGTTTTCCACTCCAACTGAGGGAGTTGAATGCATTGAAATTGTTTGGGGGATGTTCAATTTTAGTATGTGAGTTTATACTTAACTGTGTTTTTCCTCTTGTCATGCAGATTAGAGATTCATCTCCATTTCACTTTTTCTAGAAAACAAACCTCCAGCCTTTTCCAGGGCTGGCAATCATTTGAAGTAGGAAATGTGCTCCTTAGAAGACTGCCTTTCTATTTTAAAGCCCAGCCCCACTCCATCTTTTATAGTTACCTGATACTATAAATTTGTGGTGAAGCTTTTGGGGGTTTCAAAGTGTGACTCAGGTTGCTCCTCTCAGGTTTCTTCATTACAGATTTAGGAGTTAGCTCTGTCTTTTAGGTCAGGTACCACTCATTCTTTTGTGTCCTGCCTCCCAAATGTTGTTCTTAACAATTCCTTTACCCCCTTTCCTTGTTTATAGAGATTTGTTCTCAAACAAACTAACAAATGAACAAACAAGACCAGAAAACCATTATTGTCACTGTAAAATGTTTTTAAGAGAGAATAAAAGCTTTCACTTGGATCTGCCCATCTCCATCTTAATCAGAACCAAATTATAGTAAGTGAAATACAGAGATAGAAAAAGGTTTCACATTGTCATAACAATTACTTCTTGCATGTTACTTCTGAATTTTAGCCAGATGCCTTGCAGAGATCTGACAGTAGCTCTTGCAGAGATCTGGCAGTGTTCTTTGGTGGTCAATCATTCTGTAATTAGTTGGACTGAAAGTTAAATTTGGAAAAGTTATTTAAACCCTGGGCTGCAGTGCAGGTTGGCTGTCTATATTAAAATAAAAATTTTAATTTAGAAACCCAGAAAAGACTGTTGGTTTCAGCCAAAAGAGTTTGAATTTTCTCCTTATATCCGTCATTGACTATATTAGCATTTTAAATATTGCTTTTTCAGTACCATGTATACCCCAACCAGATGCCATGAAGAAAATTTAGAAATTACAACTCATTTCTGTTTCTCTTTACTTTTAAAATATAAGCTCTATAATATACTATTTCATTTTAAGACCTTTTCTTCACACAAGAAATTGATAATAGCATTTTAAGGAACTTTTAATAAAAATACTATTCTTTTTTGGTTTAGATTCACTATTATTTTTGTGTCAGGGACAGTGTGTACATTCTTTGTTTCTTATTCATCTAAACTTATAAAACCAATTTGAAATTAGGATATATTTGCAGAACTATGAAAAAAGTCAGATTTTTTCATGTTAATACTAACCAGAAACTAATTTTTTCAAAATAAATATTTGTTTCCTTTTCAGAAACACAAATAGTCTCAGAACTTATTGTTGTTCTCTATAGGTATTTTAATTTTGCTACTATGCTTCTTTTTAGAAAAACATAAAATCTACAGAAAGGTTGAAAGAACTGTTAAATGAACCTGTATACCCTTCACCTTGGTTCACTGATTATTAACATTTTGGTTCTATGTTTTCTATTTAAAATAAAAAATATTAAATATATTTAAATATTTTTAATCATTAAAATTTAGTCTCCACATCATAGTTTGTCCCCAAATATGTATTATATATACACACAGAATAAGGGCATTCTCTTCCATAACCATCATGCCATTTTCATCCCTTAGAAATAGATCTATAGTACCATTGAATATAAGTATTCTTTCCTAATTTACTCAACCCTTTGAGTAAACCCTCCTTACTCTTTGTTGATACCTGTACTCCAAGATCCAGATGAGGATCACATTTTATTAACAATAATTTTTAGCCTTACTTATTCTAGAAGAACCCTCCTTATCATTACTTGTCTCATAGAATGTTTCACAACCTGGATTTTTCTTATTTCTTCATGGTTGGATTCATATTAAACATTTTTGGCAAAAATTTTAGAGATGACTATGTTTATTTCTCCCCCCCCTTTCCTCTCCCCTATGTGTATTTCTTATAGTATTATATCAGAAGCATATCCCATTAGTGGTGGTAGTAAACCTAATCACTTAAGATGGATCTGCTAGTTCTCTTTTTTATAGAAGTACCTTCCTTTCATCAATGCATTATCTGTGAATAATTTGTGTCTATCTTATTCCCCAGTAGCCTTTCACCAGTGATATTGTTTGATCTAGTTATTCAATTCTAAAACTGATGATCATTTCTCTTATTAGTTAACATTCTATAACATTCTTCATTTTCTCGCCACCATTTTGTAAAAAATATCATTGTTGATTCTTGTTTTTTTTTTTTTTAATTCAGTATGTTAGAATATATTATCATGACTATTCTTTTTAATGCTTAAATTATCCCAAATGTAGCTACTGGGAGTTCTTTGAAGCTGGTTTCTGTATCTTTTTATCATGTTCTCATTAATCTTGAAGCATTTCTTTGCTTTTGGCCACAAGGTAATGTTTCAGGATCACCTTGTGCTTTTCCTGCCCCAGATATGGAATCAGTTATTTTTGTAAGAATTCCCAATTTATTTAAGTGGGAATTTGTGCTTAGATTTCAAGATCTGGATACTACATTGCTATCTGGTTATCACTGCTACTGAGCACTTTCCATAGAAATAGCTAGCAAATATTTATCTATTTATCTATATATATCCATATATCATATATACCCATATATATGGATATATATCATGTTGCAGTTTCATAGCTGATAATCCTCATTCAATCTGATATCATGGAGTTCTTACTACTTTCTGATTCTCTCTTTTTCTGGAGAGCATTAATATACTTAATTGTTCCCTCCAACATATACAAAGTAGTGTCTCAGTTTCTATATCTATATCCTTATCATTATTACCTGGTTTCAATGTATAGAGGTTCACTCAGGCTACTGGAGAACAGTAAAGATTTTAAGAAATCATGTAAGAATAAATGGTGGCCTGAATTTAAGGCAACTCTTAGGCCTTAGTGACTACTGTTCACTGCTTTTGGTTTTGGTTAGCTTTTAAAGTTTCACTTGTCTCTGCATCTCATCTCTCATATTTAACCTTCCCAAATATAGAGGAATTATCAGGCTGATTTTTTTTTTTACCCTCTAAGCAGTATTCTCATTGGGCCATTCCTGATTAAAGTAGCTTTAGTTTTGTTGATCAAATCCCATGCAGTGGGATTTAATTTGTTATAGTATCTGACAGCTTTTTGTTATCAGTGTAATTATTAGGCACTTTTAGGTTTTAGTACCAACTGTTTTTCATATTTCTTAGTATAGTTGTAGATTCCGTTGTGCAAAAGTGTAGTTAATAGGGTTTTAAGTTCACAAGTAATTTAGAAAATAAAATGTGTATGATTTCCATCTTATCAGACAGCAAAATTTTGTCTTTTTCAAATGAAATGAAAGCAAATGAAAGTCATCTACAGACAGATGTATTTAGGTTACATATGTTTAAACAGCGTATTCTAGAGGGAGTCTCAAAGGAGGAAAAAATAAGCGTGAATTTGTGAATGAGAATTTAGATTTCTTGAATGCAAAGGAAAGGTATAGGGTGAGTTAGTCACTTTTTCCCCATTGACCTGCATAGTCAGCATCTGGGGTCTTGGATCTTCCCCATGATTATGCAGTCCAGTGGGTGTGCACATTGTAAGTGTCCACACCTGGGCCTAGGAGAGAGGCGATAAAGGGGCACAAAGAGTACCAGAGAACACATACATGAGTATGAGAGAGAGCGCACATTAAGAGAGCAGAAGAGAAGGCCAGAGACAGAGTGAAGATTCCTAAGGGACTGGAGAACTCACCTGCCTCCCAGTCCCTCATCCCTGTCCCAGCATGGTGTATCTGTGTAACTGCTAGAACTAATGAAGAACCTATGCAGATTTGGTGAGTCTGATGTTTACACAGTTGGTGTCATGAATAGGCTGCTTGCCTTTACAGAAGGCTATCTACCCAAAGTAAGTAACTTGATGTTCTAAGAAGAGTGGTTGTTTTCATCTACTATATGCATCAGTTTTCATCTAATATATGCACTAGTTACTGAGCAATAACAAAAGAATCTGTAAAATACAACAAAATAGTTACAAGATTGTAAGCCTTAAACTCATAGATTTAAGGTACAGGTTTGCCTTGACTCATTTAGACTTAGTCATATTGGATAAATATGCAGCCTGAGCCTCAGTTTTCTCTGTTGTAAATGGACATAATACCATATAAAATAACCATCCTCATTGCCAGTTGTCAGGGAAAACAGCCTGACATCATGATGCCAGTTGTAGTGCAAGTCAGGCTCTTGGTAGGTTCTTTATTGGTTCTAGAAGTTACAGGCACACCAGACAGGGCGGGGCCCAGACTGGGAGTGCTGGGGGCAGGTGAGCCCCCCAGGGATTGTTGTGCTCCTCCTCTGGGTTGCCCCTTTGGCATTTTCTCATTCTCTTCTATGCACTACGCACGTGCTCTCTCTTGCTCCTGCTTGTACTTTGATGCTGCTCTCTCACCCCAGGGTAACATGACCCTTTTATCCTTGCCTCTCAGGCCCTCTCATTCACATTTTCACACACCCACTGGACCCAGGCATGTACAGTCATGGGGAGGACACATTACCATAGGTTCTGGTTATGCTAGCTAATGGAGGAAAAAGCCTGACCAAATATATACCATTACCTATATATCATGGTAAGTAGTAACTATAAGTGAGAAATCAGTGTTGGATTTTTTTTTTTTTAACTTCTTGGCAATGCAGAAATCCCAACTTTTGAGTTGGGATCCACCTCCTCCCCCCAAAAAAATATCAACAGCAATCAAACAAAAGGACAAGAAACAGTTAAAACTAACAAACTGATAGCAGAACTTTTAAAGCATAAAGCAATGGAGAGGGAGGTTGGGGGTGGGATTAGTACTGGAGATTGGGATGGCAGTTTACCTGTTACGGGGTGGTGGAAGAACCTCAGGATATACAATGCTGTTAAAAATATATATATATAAATATATATATGTGTAATCACTTAAAATAAAAGAGAAAAAAACCTCATTGTTACAAGTGAAAGTAAGTAAAATAAAAGAGTAAAAGTACAGTCTCTAATAAGTGTGATTTGAACCTTAGGAACAAGGTATGATTGAAGAGAGAGGGATCCTTGCCGGAAGATAGACAGCTAGGACCCTGGGTGGGAGAGGTTGGATCTGAATACCAAGTGAGGTCAGCTTGGGAAGAGTTCCTTAGTGACCCCTAGTGATTCCATGCTTAATATGGGAACTCAGGAGGCTCGACGGGTAAGAGGTGAACTTTACCCAACCCCTGCCCTGTAGTGTTTATTAATTTTTCTTATCTAGCATGTGATTTCCTTCCAAATGTGTTGAATGCAATTATAAGTTCTAGTGAATAGGATTGAAGTAAAACAAATAATCCACTATATATAATGAAATAATTACAGTCTTTGTGCCAGGGACTCCTAACATGGGTTTTTCCATGTTTGTGAATATTTGTACATAAACAAATATTCTACACAGCACTGTTCACAATTCACTGTTTCCAGGAGTTGGAAAGGGCCCAGGTATCCACAGAGAGGATGAATGTATAGACAAATGTGGTGCATTTATGCAAGGAATATTATCCTGCCTTTAAAAGGAATTTCTGATACATATTACAACATAGATGGGTCTTAAGGACATTATACTAAGTGAATTAAGTTGGTTTCAAAAAGACATATTGTGTGATTCTGTTTATATGTGGTATTGAGTAGTAAAATTCATAGAAAAAGAAAAGTAGTATGGTATTTGTCAGTGTGGTGTGCAGAGTTGGAGTTGTTTAAAAATAACAGGGTTTCAAGTGTTTACTTATTTATTTTTATTTTTTATTCTTTAAATCACAACCTTGATAAATGGTTATTGGGACACCTCCCTCTCCCCCTCCCTTTGATGCCCCCTCATTCACTCAGACCCCTCTCTCTTTGGTGTTTATTAATCTGTGTTAAGTCCATTAGTCTCTTGTTTTCCTATGGCATTGTCCTTTCACAGGGTGAGGGACTGTGTTCTTGGAACCAGGTGAACTGTGCTGATGGGTTTTCAGTCTTAACCTTGCGTTGGACAGCCAGTCTATATTTATTTGTGGTCTGTCCATTTCTTGATGCTGTCTTCTCCACTCCCTTCTCTGTGTTGTTTTGCTGCTTTTTTACTGTATATTCTGGCATCTGATTTAACTCTCTGGTCTTCCTCTCCTGAGGAATGGGGAGGGGTACCTTGCTCTCTTAGATGGTGGATCAGAAATGATATTTTAGCTCTTCCAGTCCTGGTGAGTATGTAGGTGTGAATTAGTAACATCTTGTCTCCATAGTTGTTTTTCCGGTCCCACATGCACCAGTTCTCTCGATATTCCATCTCTTGTGTCCTGCTCAGATGTGTGGGTTAGAAGGTTACCTGGTCTATCACCCATTCTATGATGGTGTTTGTGTTATTTGTGCTCTTCTTCTTCCTCCTGAAGATTAGCTGGAGAGTGAAATGGAAGGGATGTCCTACACCCCCTTCCCCAACCTGAGTGCTGGTACTTTGTGGCCTGGGGGTGGAGCCCAGTAGGCCAGGCAGGCACAGTCCCAAGCCCCACCCTCTGGGCTGGCAGATGGCTTCCCTGTGTAGTCACTCATTGGTGGGTGGAGCCAAGACCCCACCCGGGACCCCCCACCCAGGCTCTCCACCACGGGGTTCCTCTCCACTTTTGCTCCCTGCTGGAATAAGGGCCCCAATGGCTCAGGTCCCCAGGTGTGCAAGCAGCCATTCTGACTGCTTGCTGGTGGGCAGCCCTTAAGGGGGTTTCAAGTTTTTTTTCATAAAAAGTTTCAGAATTTGTGGCACAGAAATGTGAATGTGCTTAACACTAAGGCACCGTGAACAGTTAAAATCATCAAGGTACTAAATTTTATTTTGTACATTTTGGGCTATACTAAACAAATTTAAAAAAGCAAAGTACTGTATACATATTTATAATATATAGTTATAAACTACAAATATTTAAAAATTAATGTACATGTTTCTCATATTGTGCTACTTCAAACAATAATCTGTTAAGAATAAAAATGATAGTTTTCTGTAGGACAAAGTACACATTTTGTTGCCTCTGAATTTTTACTTGAAGATTTTATTATCAAGGAAGGTAAGTATTCAGAATGATTTGGTAAGGGTATTGGGTACAGTACTATTTGTTTATAATACAAATATGTATATTATATATAAACATAAGAATATATTGATTACAATGTAAATATATCTGATATGTTTGTAATATACAATATATTATAAATATGATATATTTATATATGATATATTTATATAATCATGTCATCTATGTTTATAAATATATATAGAATATATTTATAACAATAAAGAACTGAAAAAAATTATAACTGCTGTTTGTTGGGGAATTAGTTTAATAGATTATGGCACATCCATCATTGCATGGGACTCTAGAGTTGCAGAACTATTTCAACATTGAAAGATACTCTTATTCTGTTAATGCTTAAAAAAAATGTAGGTTCCATACATAAATGGCAATTCAAGTATATTCTATATACTGTGCCATAGCTACTTTGAGAGGTTTCTCTTAATTGTGCATTTTTTTCAGTTTTATACAATTAGACATACTTTACAATTAAATATTTAAGTGTTTTTGTTCCTCGGAGTGTATGAGGAAGAATTTAATACTTTTTTCTTTATGAGTAGGAATTAAATTTAAATGTATTGAGAGCCTAATTTTTTTTTTTTTTTTACATTATTTTCTGGCCAGGGTTCTCCCTCCACCTTATCGCCTGTGAACCATCATTTTAATCAGAACCTAATTTTTTAGGGATTGTAAATTTCATTAAAATTTTTCATTTTTGGCCGGGCACGGTGGCTCGTGCTTGTAAGCTTCAGCCTATGAAGCAGCCAGGGCTAGGGATCATGGTTCGAGTCCCGCCTGGGGCCCGTAGTGAGACCTAGTTCCAAAAAAACAGCTGGGTGTGGTGGCGTACGCCTGTAATCCCAGCTACCTGGGAAGCTGAGACTGGGATTGCTTGAGTCCGTGGTACCCCAGGCAATGAGAACCTGCGGTTCCACGGGCAAAAATAGCGAGACCTAAAAAAAAAAATTTTTTTTTTCATTTTTATCAAGTTTACACTATAGAATTCACTTTTATAGAGAAAGTTATTAAATGACTCCATCAC
>PVHY01033438.1:0-11130 GCA_004024945.1 Uropsilus gracilis
GGGAACCATGGACTCAAGTGATCCCCAGCCTGAACCTCCCAGGTAGCCAGGATTACAAGCATGCACCACCACGCCCAGCTATATTTTGAGACTAGGTCTCGCTTTGTTGCCCTGGGTGGGTCTTGGACCCGTGGATTCAAACAATTCCTACCCTCAACCTCGTGCTTCATAGTCTGCAACTGAAGGCACACACCACCACGCATTTTTAAATAGTGATTCAGCACTTACATGTGTCCAATGACCATGTGAATTTGTTTCTTATTTCCATAGTGATACATGACTATCCTTGCTGGGTGCTGTTTGAGCAGTGGAGATTTACTTTTTTTTTTTGAGATGAGGTCTTGCTATGTTGCCCAGGGTAGTCCTGAACCCATAGACTCAAGCGATCCTCGGCCTCCCAGGTAGCTGTGATTACAGGTGCGCAACACCATGCTCAACTAGGTTTTGAGACTGCATCTCGGTATGTTGCCCAGGGTAGTCTCAAACCCATGGACTCGAGCGATTCCTAGCCTTGGCTTCCCAAGGCTGAGATTAGACACACGCCACTGCGCCTGGACTCAAGATTTACTCTTGTGGGGTTTTTTTTTTGTTTTTTTGAGACTAGGTCTCGCTATTTTTTGCCCGTGGGACCACAGGCTCTCGTTGCCCGGGGTATCACACACTCAAGCAATCCCCAGCCTCAGCTTCCCAGGTAGCTGGGATGACAGGCGCGCGCCACCACACCCAGCTAATTTTTTTGGAACTAGGTCTCGCTACGGGCTCCAGGCGGGACTCGAACCGCGATTCCTAGCCCCTGCCGCTTCATAGACTGAAGCTTACAGGCATGAGCCACCGTGCCCGGCCTGTTTTTGTTTTTTTAAAGAGACTAAGTCTCGCTATGTTGCCCTGGGTTGTCTCGAACCCTTGGACTCAAGTGATCCCCAGCCTCAACCTCTCAGGTAACTGGGATTACAGGCGTGCCCAACACACCTGGCTTTACTCTTGTGGGGTTTTTTTTTTTTTTTTGAGACTAGGTCTTGCTATTTTTGCCTGTGAAACCGCAGGCTCTCGTTGCCCGGGGTACCACAGACTCAAGCCATCCCCAGCCTCAGCCTCCCAGGTAGCTGGGATTACAGGCACGCACCACCACGCGCAGCTATTTTTTTTGGAACTAGGTCTTGCTACGGGCCCCAGGCGGGACTCGAACCACGATCCCTAGCCCCAGCCGCTTCATAGGCTGAAGCTTACAAGCACGAGCCACCGTGCCCAGCCTTACTCTTGTGTTTTTATCTTGGTTCAACTCTCTACCATATAGAGGTTTTAATTTATATTTGCTTTTCTGTTTCTTGGAGTCAATTTGAAAGACCTTCCCTCATCCTAGATCATAAATTTGTTTTCCATATTTCACATCTCATTTTACATATGAACCACTTTTCTAGGGACAGAAACAGGGATCTTAGTTTATTTTTTGCACAGGTAACAAGTGTACACAGTAGCTGGGCGTGGTGAGGCATGCCTGTAAGCTTCAGCCTATGAAGCGGCTGGGGCTCGGGATTGTGGTTTGAGTCCTGCTCGGGGCAACACAGCAAGACCTCGTCCCCAAAAATAGCTGGGTGTGGTGGCGCACGCCGGTAATCCCAGCTACCTGGGAAGCTGAGGCTGGCGATGGCTTGAGTCCATGGTACCCTGAGCAACGTGAGCCTAGTCTCAAAAAAAAGTACACAGTAAATGACAGTGCAGTATATAGTACATGATAAAATTCCTCCATCAAGTTTGTTTTAAATACAAAAATATATACTTCTGATTTTAGGAAACACTAACTAAAAGTATATCGTGAGTATAATGAAAAGTATACCAAGTCTTCCAAATGCATAGGCACCGCTTGACCAAGATGACTAAATCCTTTCAAAGGATCGACTCCTTCCACAGTTGTTCTGAGCTTGAGGAAAAGTATGTGTCTTTTCTCTACTGTGTCATAGACAAAACTGCCTTAAGGGATATTCTAACTGTAAATGTCTCACTGGTAACCCGATTTTTTTTTTTTTTTTTGAGACTAGGTCTTGCTATGTTACCCGGGGTAGTCTCGAACGCACAAACTCAAGCAATCCCAGGCCTCTTGCCTCCCAGTGCTTGGATTACAGGCACACGCCACCATGCCCAGCTCACCTGATTATTTTTAATGAAATCTAATATGAAATGCACAGTCCTGAATGTACAGCTTAAATTTTGATAAATATAAAACACCCTAAAACCCACATCCTTGTCAAACTATAGAACATTTAATTTTCATTATCCACCTTCCCCTTGCCAACAGACAACCCTCTGGTGCAGTTTAGCTGGTTGAGTCCAGTGTGGACTCTTGTGTCAGATCTTTCAATCAGCATACAATTTTTGGGATTCATCCATTTTTGTGTGTATAGCACTGTACTAAGCAGAAGGAATGTCCTATTTTAAACTGTTTATCTTTCTGTGCTTGGAAGCAGGTACTGTCCCTAACTGGACATTTGATCAAATTGTGTAGACACTTGTACACATGGGTTGTCCCCATTTATAAAACATTTCTGGTAGTTGAATACCTGAGCCAAACTTAATTTTTCTTTATTGTATCTGTATGAGAAGAGGGATGAATATTGGCTAACCCTTTTGTGGTAATATCTTCATAATATCAGCAGGCTGTGGATTCAGACGGTGATGCATGCCAATTATGAATAAAACCTGACGATACAAAAACAATTCTTTCTCCATATTTTTATCAACTAAATCATATCAGACCACCAAAGTGTTTTTTCTTACTGAGAAGTATTTTCACAAGCACTGGCACCAAATCACCCCAATTTTTTCAGGTGAGCCTCTTGCATATACAGGCTTCCTTCCCAAGTTCCAGGTGCCCATCCTGCTGCTCTGGGACTGCTACATGAAGCTGGTTGCTCTTCTCACCAGTCTCTTACTGTTGTTACTCATTTTCATACCTACAACTGGGCCAAACTTTGGAATTGGCATACCCTCTAAAACTCTAATGGATTTTTTTAATAGACTTTGATTAAACTTAGATTTCTGAGGAAAATTGACTAGTAGCAAGTTTCCCTCCTTAAGAATAGTGCCAGTTCTTTTAGTTATTCAGATACTCTTATGTCCCTCAAAGCATCTTAAAGTCTTCATATTGATACTACAAAGTCGATTCCTTGGTAAATGAGAATGGTAAACAGTCACTTGGTAAGCAGTCATCCTTTGCCTACAGAAAAATTATTGACTTGTTTTGATCATTGATTGTATATATTGTTTATGTACCTTTAACTTCTAAGTTTCCATATTTTGTGATTTCTGGTTAAGGTCTTTGTTTCAGGTTATACAATTACAGATTTACTTTAGTATAAGGTATAAAGACCATAAGCTGGGCATGATGGTGTGTGATGGCGCAGCCTATGGAACGCGACTGGGACTGGGAATTGCTTGGGTCCACAGGTTCGAGACCTGCCCAGGGCAACATAGTGAGACCTCATCCCAAAAAATAGCTTGGCGTGATGGCATGCATCTGTAATCCCAGCTATCTGGGAAGCTGAGGCTGGGGATTGCAACATGAGCCTGTGGTTCCACAGGCAAAAAGTGAGACCTAGTCTCAAAAAAAAAAAAAAAGACCATTGCTATTTCCTGTTGCAGCTCAAGACCTGGGACCTAATTGAGCCTTAGCCTCAGGGCTGATTGTGAAAGATGCATGCCAGTTGCTAGCCTCTGTGCAGCCAGAGGTTGCTGGTTTAGACCATGCTGTGGAGCAAGGGGTGCATGACTGTACTTGGATAGGCTAGAGGGAGGAGGGGATTTATCTTCCAGCAGCTTCTGCCTCCCTGGCTAATTGGCAGGAAACATTCTTTCTTCTGCCAGAGTGAAAGTCCAGTCCTTTCCTGGGAAAGAAAGCCTGGTGGAATTGGAGAATTGACAGGAAAAATAATTGTAATGGGTTGATATGCATTTAATCATTGGGATCCACTGATCCACAAAGTCTTGTTACTGCTTGAAGTGACTGTTAAGCAAGTGCTGCACATTCAACCCTTTAAAGGGGTGTGAAAAAACAAGCCTTATTCCTCTTTTCAGAGGAACTGTATATTAAATGATAACCAGATCGTGCTTGCTGATGAGAAAGCTCTTAAATAGCAGTTAATGTAGATATGCCGATTAAAATTATAAGATACTATCTCATACCTGTGGGAATGTCACATATTCAGAAATACCCCCAAGAAGCCAGCCCTTGCCTCCATGTGGGCAGGGGGTGGGGGCTGAGCACCTCTGCCAGGGTGCAGGCTGGAGTGGGAGGATCAGTAGGTTCTAGTCCCAGTTGGGCCAGGAGGAAAGAGTTGAAGATCCCGCTGGGCTGCCCGGGGCCAGGAGAGGCCCCCAGCACACTTCTGCTGCAGCTTAGACTGTGGGGCATGACCCATGCCACTGGGGTCTTGGGGCTGCAGGGTCTTGAGCTGGGGAACTTGGCCGCCTCCCTTAGTTGTGGGGGGGGGGTGTGGAGGCTGGGCAGAACCCTGGGGGTCTGGAGCTGGGACAGGGGATTTGTAGGCCTTGCCTCCTAGGCCTGGCCCTGATCCAAGCTGGACTGGGAGTGTGGGCTGATGACTCCTCAAAGGCCTGGCCCTCTAGGGGCCAGTAGGGGATAGGGTAAAACCTGCACCACCAGGCTCTCAGGATCTCAGGGTCTAGGGACCTCAGGGCATGAGACCCCGATCCTCCCACCCATTCAGTGTCCAGGGGTGGAGGTGGGGCACCCAAGGGAGCTGGGAGAGGGGATTAGGAGGCCCCGCCTTTTGGACCTGGCCCAGTGAGCCTTGTCAGGTTGGAGGTGGAAGCCACGTCCTTTCCTACCAGGCAGGCCCTTGGAGAAGACATCCATCACACCCCCGCTGTGGCCTAGGCCACTGGCAAGAATGAGAGGCAAGGGTGAATCCTATACCACCAGGACCTCAGGGTCTCAGAGACTCTGGGTCCAGGGATCTGAGGCTTGGGAAGCCAGCCCCTGCCTCTCTGCTGGGGCACAGGCTCGGGGCGGGGCAGAGGTCCCCCTTGAGTTTACTCCAGCTTCAATAGACCTGCACTATGGATGAAGAATCCAGTCTCCTACACTCTACGGCTAGCCATGGTGACTGGTCACAACACCCTGCCGATGCTATTGGTTCCTAGGTCTGGGGCCTTGGGGATCACTAGGGATGTGCCTTGGTGAGGCTGAGGCGGGTGAGTGTGCAGGCTTTATGCGTGTAGGCCTCTGGACTCCCACACCTCACAGCCAGTCATGGTGGCTGGTTGCAACACGCCACGGATGCCGGTGGTTCCTGCCCTAGTCCTGGGGCCTGGGGGACCACTAGGGACACACCTTGGTAAGGCCAATGCAGGTGAGTCCACGGGCTAGATGCATGGGGTTCTCTGGACTCCCATGCCCCATGGCCAGCCATGGCGGCTGGTGGCAACACCCAGTGGGAATAAAGGCAGTGACAACCCCTGAGTAAGCCACCCAAAGCCTGGAGAGCCTGGGAGGGGGACGGGTGGGGTTTTAATCCCATTCATCAGTGCATGGTTGTTACACAGCGCAACCATCTGCAGCCTAGATCAGCCAAGGTATGTTTCCCCCAGCCCTCACACCAGGGGGCTCTTGAGAGGGAGCATGCCCAGCCATCCGGGCCCCTGCCCCCATGCAGGGAGAAGTCAGCTTGGGGACTTGAGCCCCGCCCACCAGCAAGCAACCTAAGCAGGCTGCTTTCCCACCTGGGGTCCCAAGCCATAGGAGCTCCCCTGCCAGCAGTGAGCAAAGGCAGCAATGATTCCTGGGTAAGCCCCCCAAAGCCTGGAGAACCTGGGAGTGGGGACAGGGTTTTACCCCATCCACCAGTGGATGGTTGTTGTGTGCATCTGCAACCTGGATCAGCTGTGGCATGTTTCTCCAGCCCTCACCCTGGGGGGAGAAGCTTGGGAGGGCGCATGCCCGGACATCTGGGTACCCCTACTCATGGAGGTACCAGTGGGTGGGCAGGAGGGGTGAAGGAGGAGAATGCCCCTTCCATTTTACTCTCACACCAGCAAATCTTCAGAAGGAGGAAGAACATACATATTGCAAACTCCATCATAGAATGGATGAGGGACCAGGTAAAAATCCAGTCCACAAGCCTGAGCGGGACAAAGCAGATGGACAATTGAGAGAACCAGTGCATGTGAGAGAGGAGAAACAACTATGGAAACACGATGTCATGAGGTGCACCTACATACTCCCCAGGTCTAGAAGACCCAAGACTTCATTTTGGAGATGCCTTCTAGGGGACCAACGCACCTCTTCCCACACCATGGCAGAGGAGAGGAGGGCCAAGAACTGTGGGCATTGGCCCCACTGCAGGGCTGCAAAGTGAGACAGGAAATAATCTACAATGGCCACTCACAGGTGCCTGTATCCACAGAGAAACTTCTTCACCAACACTGACAGGGGATGAGACCCGTAAATCTGACACCAGAACCATAAAATAAAGCAGCAGAACAACAGAGATGGGAATGTCAACCTCCAATGAGAGAGCATGGACAGACAGATCATAAATAGATATAGACTGGCCACCCAATGCAATCTTCTGTCTGAAAACCTACCAGCAAGTTTCACCTGGTTCCAACAACACAGTTCCTCACCCAGTGAAAGAACACTGCCACAGGAAAGAAAGACTAATGGACTTAGCACAGACCAGTAAACAAATGGGGTTTGAGAGAATGAAGGGGGCACCAGAGGGAGGAGGGAATGGGAGGTATCCCAAGAACCATTTACCGAGGTTGTGAATTTAAAGAATAAAATAAATAAATTTTTAAAAAATCAACAATACCTCCAACAAGAAATGTTGGAGAGGATGCAGAGAAAAAGGAACTAGTTACTCTTGGTAGAACTGTAAACTGGTGAAATCTTTATTTCATTGTATTTACTTTAAAAAATTAAATAAGAATAGTAGCATACTGTATACCTGAAACAACAAAATGACCCAACCATCCCACTCTTGGTGTATATCCACAGAATATGAAACCATCAACAAATACAGTATGTTTTGTTATAAATTTACAGCAGCATACAATAACTAGGACATGGGAGAAGCCTAAACCTCTAGTGGATGAATGGATCAAGATTTGGTCTGTATACACCATGGGATATTATTGCATAGGCATAAGAAGGGAAGAAGTGCAACATTTTCAACAAAATGTAAGAAATTTGAGAAAAAAATTATATGCAGTAAAACAAGTGAGAACAGTCACAAATACTGGATGTACTTAGATGATTCTATAACATCAACAATTATCCTGAGGGCTCAGAGTAAGAGGGAGGTGGAAGGGAAAAGGATATAAAGAATGATAGTGTAGGAAGAGATAATTTTGCAATCCTTAATCAAATCAGTTAATATTTTGTATTTCTGATATCTGGCTGAATTTTTTAAAACTAGTGTGTACAATTCAGTGGCATTAATAAGCATATTCATACTGTATAATCATCACTTAACTCCAGAACATTCTATCCCCACAGAAATCAAGTCATTATATACTAACTCAAGCCCTCTCTTCCCAGCCCCTGTTAACTATTCTGCTTGCTACCTCTAAATTGGCTTATTCTTTTACCTTATATAAGTGGCAATGTCCTTTAGTGACTGACTCGCAACATGCTTTCAAGTTTCATCCCTGCTTCAGCATGTGTTAGAAATTCATTTTTAAGGGTTTTTTTTTTTTTTTTAAAGTAATAGCCACTCTAATGGGTGTCAAATATCTCATTATGGGTTTGGTTTGTGTATGTGTTCCTGTTTTTATTTTTAAAAATCATAAAATACAATTTTTAAATGATTTTCAATCATAAAATACAGTTCAGTGGTACTGAGCACATGCACATTCACATTGTTGCACAACCGTATTCAGAATTCATCTTGCAAAATAAACTGTCCCATGAAATATCAACTCTTATCTTAAATCTCCTCAATCCCTGGTACCCACCCTTCTACTTTCTCCAAAAATTAGACTCCTCCAGGGACTTCATATAAGTGGGATCATACCCTATTTGTCCTTGTGAGACTGACATTTCACCCAACTAATGTCCTCAAGTTTCAACCATGGTGCAATCTGTGTCAAAATTTCCTTTTCAAGGGTGAGTACTGTTCCACTATTCACATGTATGTTTGGTTTAGTGTTTATCCGTCAGTGGACACAGATTGCTTCTACTTTTTGACCATTGTGAATTGTGTTGCTATGATCATGGATGCGCAAATATGTTTGCATTCCAGCCTTAAATTCCTTTGGATATATGTCCAGAAGTGGAATTAGTACATATTTAGTAAGTCTGTTTAAATTTATTAAGAATCACTGTCCTGTTTTCCATTGCACCAGGTTGCTTTGTAATGAAATGTTCATGGTACAGCTGAAGCCCTTTTGCCTGCCTCCTAGATCCCTTTCTGTACTTCCCGGAACACAACCACTATAACAACATTGCTGTCTCCTTCCTGTGTTTTTTGACAGTTACCACATCTGCATGTCTATAAATGTAGTATTCTGTGTCTTTAAAAGTAATAGATAAATAGCTGGGCATGGTGGCACGCGCCTATAACCCTAGCTACCTGGGAAGCTGAGTCTGGGGATTGCTTGAATCCATGGTACCACAGGCAAAAATAGCAAGACCTAGTCTCAAATAAATGCATACATACATGCATACATAAAAGTAATAGATAAAAAATATGCTAGGTGATAAGTTATTCTATTGCTCATTTCTCTATTTGCTTTGCTTCTTCCAATGATGTTTAAAGTTTTTAAACCAAGGCCACTATAGAAAAAGTACAATGAGTCCCACAAAAACTAAACGAACCATCAGTGTTTTTTTTTCATTTTTGCACCATGAGGCAGGGCCTCTAATGCCCTGGCATCCCTGCAGTTACCATTACCACGATACATGTGATATGCGTATCAATTCTGCAGCAATATGCAGACATCTATGACTCCTAAAACATGGAGACACTGTCAGTCATAATTGAAGACTGACTATATTCTTGTCCTGGTTTGGGGGCTGGACAGGTATCAATAGAGGCCAATGCCATCCCTCTGCCTCGGGGGAGAACTGGCAGACAGATTCCACAAAGGAACAGAGGTGATTTTTGAAGAACAAGAGATGCTATAATAATATAAGTAAAACAGACTTTTTCAGCTCTAGGCACCATCAGGGTGTCAGAGTTATTCCCTGTCAGTGAGTCTCCAGGCCTAATTTCCACTCTCTCTCAGGTGCAGACATGGCCAAACCCCTGAACCACACTATGTACAAACACAAAAATGTCACAGAAATGACATCAAGAGACCTCAATCACAAAGGTGTGCATCTCTTAAAGGGTGGGCCCCAAGGTCCTAAGAAACATACACTTTGCCAAGAAGCACAAGAAGGGCCTGAAGAAAATACAGTTAAACAATGCTAAGGCTATCAATGCAGGTATGAAGGCTGTCAAAGGCCTTGCAAAGTTCAAGGAGGTCAAGGTTAACATCCCAAAGGTTAACAACTGCAAGCTCAGTTGACTTGCCTACATAACTCACTCCAAACTCAGGAAATGTGCTCATATCTGCATCTCCAAAGGTCTGAGCATCAAAGAACGAAATTCAAATTGAGGTCCAGTTTGTGGTTTCACTGGCAGTGAGTTCTCCAGTGGGGACAGACTTCGGCAGGTGGTTGGTCTAGAGCCTCTCCTCTCTTGTGATTTACATGGGACCCCAGCTGTACCTCTGTGGCGTCCTTCCTTCACTGGAAAAGGAAGGCATCTCACTCAGGTTGCACACTTGTCTGGACCACAGGTTTTGTTCCGCAGCTGCCGGAGATGTTGTAGGTGGAGCTCTGACATGTCACAATAGCTAGTCTTACAATCTTGTCTCTTGTGGTTCTGACCATGCTCTGTTTGGATCCTCCACAGCTGATAAGTATATCCAGAACTGAATTTGTTCCTCTCCTCTCCTGAATGTCTGGAGCTGGAGTGCCTGGTTTTCTCATTCCTAGTGCAGGTCTGATTGAAGTGGGAGTAAACCAGAGGAGGACTCTCCCCCAAGTCTATAGACCTCAAGGCCCTGAGACCCCAGTGGAACAGGACTCACTCTGCCTCCACCCTTGCCTGAAAACTAGGCTGAGGCAGGAGTTGTGCTGGGGACCCTCCTCAGGGGCCCAAGCCAAATCTTGGGGGACTTCAGCTCCTACCTCTGACTAGGATTAGGGTTGGGCCTGAAAGACAGCGCCTATTAATCTCTTCTCCCAGCCCTGGACCCCTCACAGAGGCAGCCCAGTTCCCACTACCCCCTCACAAAGGAGGCTAGCTCCCCCAGGCCATGATCCCTAGACCTTGAGACCCTGAAACCCCGGTGGTGCGGCAATCACTCTACCCTCACCCCGCCTGCAACCTAGGCCATGGTGGGGTTGTGCTGAGAGCCTGACACCCATTCTCCCTTATCTTTATTGCTTTATGCACCCTAGTAGATGGAGTAGTTTATCTTTGCTTTCCCATTCATGTTTTGTTTTTAATAATATATATATTTTTATTGAATAAGTTTTGTTTACATTTGCCTTTTGGATGTCCCTTCCCCCTCCCCCACCCCACCTCCAGCTCTTCTTTCACTGCCATTTATTGTTTAATTTTTAGGCCCTTGGGTTCTCCCTCTTCTTTCCTGTAGTAATATCCTTTTCTCTGCTGTGGACGTGGTTTCCTGGGACACAGTGGCCTGTGCTTAGTTTTCCAAGTGTCTTTTTGAACTGGCCACCAGTTCACACATGATTATGTTCTTTCAGTGCCTCCTCCTTCTTTCTGGTCGGCTGCTCCGACCCATCTTCTGTCATACTTTGCTCCTTCTTCATTTTGTAGTTCTGGTTGCTGGCGTTGGGAGCGTTTCTCCAGGCCAAAGTTTGTGCACCCATTTTTTTGTTTATCAAGATAGGCCCTGGATGGCCCACATCCAAAGAACAGACAACAAGAATTGCTGGCGAGGATGTGGAGAGAAAGGAACACTACTACACTGTTGGTGGGAATGTAAACTAGTCCAACCACTATGGAAAGCTGTATGGAGGACCCTCAAGTTAATGAAAATGGAATTACCATTTGACCCAGCAATTGCTCTCTTGGGAATCTACCCAAAAGAGAC
>PVHY01033439.1:0-11130 GCA_004024945.1 Uropsilus gracilis
CCGGGCCCTGCACCTTCCGGGCCCTGCACCTTCCGGGCCCTGCACCTTCCGGGCCCTGCACCTTCCGGGCCCTGCACCTTCCGGGCCCTGCACCTTCCGGGCCCTGCACCTTCCGGGCCCTGCACCTTCCGGGCCCTGCACCTTCCGGGCCCTGCACCTTCCGGGCCCTGCACCTTCCGGGCCCTGCACCTTCCGGGCCGCTGTGCACCAAAGCCCCTGCCACATGCCATCAGCACCAGGGACATCACTGGGAAGAACAGAGGTGAGACCTTTTGTCCTTAAGGAACAGCCCAGTTTTCCCAACGCAGAAGTACTTGTTCTTCACGAGGTCGCCTGTTACCTTGCGTCCCTGTGTTCTGGATGCCACGGGCGGCCTCCTGCAGCTAACGTCTGGGCTGAGATCTAAGGCAGGCGAACGTTCTGGACCAGGGAGACAAAGATGAGAGGTGGTACCATGTGACGGGCCCTGCCGCACCCACCTGCTGTGCTTTCCAGAAGCATCTCCCTCGGTCCCCTCCAGCCGGAGAAGGGCAGTCTAACTCACTGAAAGACCAGCGAGGAGCTAGCGGAAGTCCAGAGACTTGACTCGGAAGGCTGCTCTGTCACCACGGACGAAGCCAAGCAGGGCTCTGGCCGCTGCCTCTGGAAGAGCCAAGAGGACGCGGGCAGATGGGACATTCAGAGACGGTGGGTTTCCGGCAACACACTGGGACCGGCGGCCCTTCCCAGCCTGTGGGCGGAAACTGGTTGGGGGCAGAAGTACCTTGAACCACACAGGTTGGCAGATGCCCTTAACCAGAGCCGGTGGCCACACACCCACCAGGACCCTGCTGACCAATAGGGAAAGACAGGAGTGGGGAGGAGGACTGCACAGGGAGACCCCAGCCCACACTGATAACCCCGAGGGAAGCTTAGGCGCCCAGCCCTGGGCAAAACGGCCAGATGCTCGGCTGCTCGGACGCCGTCTAGAAGCACCTCTTCCATGAAGACAGAGGCTGGTCCTGAGCCGTCGGCAGCCACACCCCGGTGGCTGAAGGCAAAGCTCCATGGCCCCTGGGGAGGGGGGAGGGGGAGACGGTGGCACACCCAAGAGCCCTGGTGGGGACCCAGACTCGATCGCCACCTGCCCCTAAGTCCTGTTTGGACCAGACCCCCTTCTTCCCGGGCCGGGTCTTCTCCACGCCCTCTGGCTCCCGTTTAGTCACTGGAGATGGGCCCGGGGATCTGAATGTGAGTGGGGAGGGTGGGGGATTGATCGACTGCAACAGGGGAGCTTTGTCCCTGCGGCAAGGTGCCTGCCCATCCCCCCAGCCCCCCCTCCCGTGGCAAGGTGCCCTCCAGATTTGAGCGGGGTTTGTTCTCTCCCCGCCTCCTATCCCCCCAGCTAGCAAAGCTCTTTTGAAGAGGTCGCACGTCTAGAGGTCGCACCTCCCGGTGGACTTCCACCCATTTTACTGGTTTCTTTTTCTTCCAAAGTGGAATATTCCAACGTGGGCTGAGCGTAGCTCACTTCTTCGGCCAGGACACCCCACCCCACCCTCCCCCCGTCAGTAGAGAGACTTAACCTTGGTAAATGCGTCATAAAATCCAACTTCCGCCTGGTCCCGAGTTTACAGGCAGATGAGGTCAAGGTGGTTCTACAAGTCTTCCTGCACGCGTCTCTCCACCCCCCTGGCTGACGGTCACAGTGTGGTTTTGGGAGAGAAGCTTCCAAAAGCTCCCATATTCTGAGTTCCCCCCCCCCCCAAACTGCTGCTCGCGTGTCTTCAGAGGCTGGGGGACACCTGGGCCTTCCTCAAGCTGCTGCTGTTGACAGGGTTCTCCGCGGCGTCTGCACAAGTCCTTGCCACCATGCAGGGAGCCCGCGTCTCTCCACAGCACCGGCTTCCCTGCGCTGTCTCCGCCCTGCACAGGGTGACCCGGCTCTGGATGCTCCCTTCCCAGTGCGAGCTCTTGATGGCTTTGCAGCTTCGCAGAACACCTGGCGGCTCCCCTATGTCCCCTACATCCAGCTTATGGTGCTTATCTGCACTGTGCAAGCACACACTGCCTTGCAGGTCTCAGCGGCGCAGCTCTGTGGAGCTGGCTCCGGGCACAGGCCGGCGAAGCCCACGCTGAAAACCTCGAGGCTTAACAGAACGACCGTGTGAGTCCTCATGACCTAAGACCCGGCAGGGATTTTGACTTCCGCTGGGCTCGGCTCATCCGCTCAGCAGACGGGCGGCTCTGGGCTCGCATGTGCTTGAGGACCAGCTGGCCGGAGCTGGCCTAGGGTGGCCTTGCTGCATGGCACAGTTGGTCTTGTCCTTCAGCCCATTCACAGCCACCACTGCTTTTGTCACTCTTGACCGCTGTAGACTCCAGCCCAAAGCAAGCATGAACCCCCCAGATGCACCACCCGGATCTTTCTGGACTGAAACTTCACCCCCTCCTTGGCACAGGAGTTGTGGCTACTGAGGGAGCACGACGGGGCAGTTCTCAGGGAAGAACAAAGAGAACAGCTTCCTCCAGCTCCAGGGGCGCTTCTCAGGGGGCAGCCTGTACTTGATGGCTGGTCTGCCAAGGTCTCCGCGGTGGTGGTGACAGCTCCGCGTCTTCCATGAGAAACCGAGTTGTCCTCCCTTCCCAAGGGCTCTCCCCAGCCACCTCCAGGAAGCAACTGAGCGCCTGTGACTTTCCCGCTGCCTTGGGTCACTACTGACTGGATGTGGTGACCTGGTAAGGCCTGCACCACCAGCTGTCCGGGGAAAATGCTGTGCGCCGTTTGCAAGCCAAAAAACTGCAAATAAGACAAAAACCCTCATTAATCTGTCCCCCAAAACTAAACTAATTTATTGTATAAACCTAAAACTGCAATGGCACCACCACTGGCTCCCCCAAATCAAAAATAATAACCACCTGCCTATACTCCCCATGCCTCAATTACTCTTAAACAAACGAGAGGCAATGAGCATTTTAAAGCTTATCTTTTTTAAAATTCAAGTTGCCTTATAGCTCAAAACCTTCATTAAGCTAAACAATCTCTCCTCCTCGTAGGTTTCTTCTCATACCTGGCATCTAGCCGCCAACAGGAAAATGCTTGAGTCACATGTCTGCCGATTTCCCTGGTGTAAATACTCCCGCGGCAACCTTCAGGGATCATTGTGAAGTCCCGGCACATGGACTTCGGAAGAAATGAGTGATGTGCAACACAAGCTCACAGATGAGGAGAAATCATTCCAAGACACCCCACACCCCCACGCTGTGGTCTGGGCGAGCGTTGCTTATGGAGGCACATCACAGACAGCAAACTCTAACTTAGTGACTCGAGGTGGAGAGAAGAGAATCCACGCTGCAGCCTCAAGCGGGTTTGAGACCTGCAGTTTGAAATGCAAGCATCAGCAGTGGCCTGACTCTTAGCAAGCAGTAACCAGCAGAGAAAGGACTGGTTAAGAAGGAAATTTGCCCCGGCAGACTGATCCACGACTTCCTCATTCAGTAGGTGACGGGTGATTCACAACTTCCTCATTCAGTAGGTGATGGGTAATCTTGTTGGCAAAGAGGCTTTGCAAGCTTTTTAAGACAACTTGTGTCCAAAAGTCCTCCACGGAAGTCATCTTCTGCTGCTCTGAACAGTGCCTGCAGGTGGAAAGGTGCGCTGCCAGGAACCCTCTCTTGCAGAACTTACCCGAGAAAAGTAATGTCCTTACCCTGTCAGGCAACCCCACCCCCAAATCAGAGTGGGGCTCTGATACCTAGGCTGAGGCAATCCAGCCAGGGGGATTACAAGCCCTATCACGACGACCCTGCCAAGGATGGACGTCCCCTCAAAGGTCCATGGCTTTCAGTACTGCCCAGCTGGCTACCCAGGACTCGCTGTGGCCACAGGCATGTGATTTGACCCATGCAAGCAAGGAAGTTTGACAGAGACCAACGGGTCTGGCCGCACTGGCCGGCACCCTGACCGGGTTATGATCTGATGGAGCCAGTGCAAGTGCTGCCCTTGACCTTGCTGCTGCCTCCCGGGCTCTGTGTCTTGAGTCCCTGAAAGAGCAACTGTGGCTGTTTCAAGGTCCTGGGGTCGACTGGGGGCGGCACCTATGACAAGTGCCAACTTTGACCAGGCAGCCGGGTGACATGTGCCCGGCCCAACCTATTCCTAGCAGCAGCCCCTCCCCGTGCTGTCTGCGCGTGGTGGGCAGTGGGCTTCTCACCGCGAAGGCCCCTCTCCCAGGGCCGCTGAGCCGCTATCTCTTTGAAGATTACAGGGCTTTAGCATGCCTTTAAAGTGAACCCCCCCTGCGTTTTATTATAATTAATGACCAGAAAACGCCTCTTCTCCCCTCCCCCCTTTATCTCTTAAATATGGTTCTTTCCTCTAAAAACGCAATGCTTCTTTTAACCCAGGATATGGATGAGCTTGTCCGTGGTAGGGCAGGCCCAGCTTCATCTGTCAACTTGATTATGCAAAGCCTGTTTTCAGCTGGCATCTGGGGGGGATTTCAAAGCCATGACTCATGCGTGCTCCCAGGCCGAGGACTCAGCAGCCTCTGCTGCGAGCTCTCGGCCCAGGCCCGCCTTCCCGAGGGGTCCTCCTGCCGGAGACCCTTGTCTGCTGGTGATGACACGCCCCTGTTGCATTCCCCACAGGCTGGGGCGGGGGCGATTCTGCCAGTCTTGGGGGAAGGGGGGTCGTCAGGCTGCACCTGGCGTTGAGCTTTTCTCTCCTGGCTCGTTCTGCAAGTGTGCACCTCTCCCTGCTGAATTCAGCGCACAAAGAGGCAGGGGATAGGCGCTGGGTGACGTCCTGCGTGCTCCGGTCCAGGCACACGAGCAAACCAGGCGTCTTCACCCTTAAGTACAACGTAACGCAACTCACGACGGAGATGTGCCCGTGTCTATCGTCTTTGTGATCTGGGTGTGTGTGCAGGCCCCAGGGAACCTTCTGGGTCGCCAGGCTGCGGAGGAGGACTCCGTGGGGGCGGCTTTGCTAACTGCTTTCTAAAAGCTGCATTGCCCTGCAGCTCGGCTGAGCAATCTCACGTCCTCTAGACGCCAGAGGGCGGGCATTGCACTCAGAAGCCACGCCCCCCCCCCCCCCCCCCCCCCCCCACGTAGCCAGCTTTGCTTTGCACGCTGGGAAGAGCTCTGGTGCGGACCTGCCACCTCCAGCTAGGCCGGCTGCGCACACCGGAAAGCCTGTGCTGGGTGGAGGAGCGCTGCAGCAAAGGGACTAAGGAAGAGGTCGTTTTTGCAGCAAGAACCAGCACTGAGTTCTCACGCTCACTGTTGGGGACCTGTGAGAGGAAAGTGGGGGGCTTGAGCCCGATGCTGCAGGAGGCACCCCCACACAGTCCTGTTTGCTTGACGGTTCCCCCCATTCCCTCAAGGGCTACTTGAAAGACTCCTGAAAAGTCCTGTAAGGGCGCCTCTGGCTGCAGGGCCGGGCCCGGGCCCCACCCTGGGGATGGATCTCAGCGCAGGTCTCTGGGGGCTCCAAAGCCCAGCAGGGGGTTGGGATGTAAGTTACCCACTTGTCCTGGGCCTGCAGGTGTTAGCGGGCCCCCAAGATAAATGAGGGCGGGTTGGAAAACACAACCCAACGGCCTCCTGCTCCGGCTCGCCCCCTGGAGGATGCCGGGGGAGCCGGCGCACAGGTGGGCTGTGGCCTCTGGCATGGGAAGATTCATCCAGACCCAGGGGCCCTGCACATTGGTTGAGGCGGAGGGGTGCCCCCCCCATGCTTGCCGAGCAAATCTGCTTCCGGTGGGTCTGCAGGAGGCTCTGAGCCACGCAGAGGTCCGGCCAGCTGAACCTGATCAGGGCCACCGAGATCTCAGAGCCCCCGGCGGCCTGGGCCTGGGGTTTCTCAGTCCCGGTGTCTCTGCCTGATGATGTTGAGGCGTGGGGGAGGGGCTGAAGCGAGCACGTGACGTCTCTGTTCAGAGCTGGTGCTTCCCAGGCTTCCCCCTCCCTGTTGTCCTTCTGGCCCATTCACGTGTCCAGGGGAGAAGCTGCCCTCTCTCCCATAGCCCTTGGTGAGGACGCAACCCGCTGCCCTAAGCACCCAGCCAGACCTGGGCACCAAGGGTCCCTGCCCACCTCTTGGGCCGTGGCCAGGCCTGGGTAGGGGACCACGGCCCATGTCACAAAGGCCCGTTATGGTGGTGGCCACGCGGTAGGAGCCTTCAACCTGGGGGGCCTGGTGGGCATATGGGGCCACACCCTGTGCGTGGCCAGCTCACCCAGCGAGGTGCAGCTGCCCATGTTAGGTCTGTGCACGCCCCGGCTCTGCCACCTAATAGCTGGAATGCCCGGAAACGGGAAAAGTGAGGGAACAGGGAGCCTCCTTGTTCCAGCTCCAAAATGGCGCAGGGCCAGCTGAGCTGCCACGAACAGCATCGCACCCAAAGGTGCCAGCGCACACCAGCTGCTGCTACATCGTGCAGTTGGTGCTTAGAGCCAAGCTACGCCATTCTTGCCCTCCGTGGTGGCTGAAGGTGGTTTCCTGGGCCAGTTATCCCACGGCCTTATCTGTGAGCGGTTGAGGGGTGTCTGTGGGGGCACTTCTGAGAGACAGGAGCCAAACAGCAGCCCTCGGGGCCACCCACATGATAGGGTGGCTGAGCCCTGCCTGCACCCAGGGTGACCGAGCTCAACTGCTAGCCTGGTCCTGATGGGATGGAGGGGGCAGCGGGGAAGGCCCCCTAGCTGGAGTCTTGTCCTGAATTAGGTCAACTCGGGGTGTCTTCAGGAGCGAGGGCACCCCTCGCAGCTTATTGTGATAGGAAACGGGAACACCCTGTGCCCTCCAGGAGGGGGGGTGACTGATAAACACAGCCACACGACGGCCACTCTGCAGCGGCTGAAATGGACGCGGCGGCTCCCCACCCACCAGCGGGGAATGGATGCGCACGTGGAGCTGAGATGCTGCGGGGAAAAGTCTCTTTTCTGACTTAAAAACTGCAAAGAGCGTCTCTCCAGATCTGCAGGAAAACAACGCAACAGTGCTGCTCAACGGAAACGCGTCCCGCTTACAGCAGCATTTCCGAAGTCTCAATGAAGGGGCTGCCTATTGATGGCACCAGGGACGAAGGCGCTAGGAGCACCCACGGCTGAGCCTTGAGATGAGAGTGTGTATTCTGCTTGTCATCGATGGGCACTGGGCTCGCCTTGCTGGCGAGCAGGTGCCATCATGGATGGCATGGTGCCAGGAGGCTACAGACCGAGTCTGGTGGCTTGTGGGCAGCAGGATGGGGGGTCCCAGGGGGTCTGGCCACACCATGTAACAGAGGGTTGTAATATACTAGAAGGGTGACCCTTTGATGCCATCTTGAACGGATCCTGGGCAAAAACCCCAAAAGCACACACACAAAAAAGAAATGCTGCTAAAATTCAGGTTAAACTGGCAAGAGTTGGTAGCAATGAGCCAGCGCTCCCTTTTGTTCTGATAAATGCCCGTGGGGATGAAGAACGCCAGGGACAGCCAGGTGGAGTGTGGACATGAGTCTCTCCACCTGACATTTCTGTGAACCTAAAACTATTCCCAAATGCTCACGTCTGGCTACATTTCTCCTACACTTAAGTCTCACGTGCGGCCTCTGAGGACAAGGATGTGTGTGCAAATCCTTGTTGGTTCTGGGCTCGGTGTACGTGGGAAGCCCGGCCCGGCAGGAGGCTTTTCAGGAGCTCGAAAATGCAATGAGATGGTGCCCAAGGCTTGCCCGAAGGCGCAGGGTCTTTGGCTACGTGCGGACGCTTGGTGCTACCCAACCCAAGACACATCTGTCCCAAGGGCCACTGCAGGAGGCTGCTCCTGAAGCTGGCGCTGGAGGTATCTTTCTGCTCATCTGAATGTGCCTTGAATTAGGAGAAAGAGACAAGAGACTAAGCCAACGCTGCTCTCCATAGTGCCCCATGGTGGTAGATGGGAGAGATGATGCTACAGTATTGAATTTGGAAATTCTCTTCCCCTGGGGGCCTCAAGAGGGCAGCGGAGACCCCACCTGGAGGTTGCCCTGGTGGGGGAGGGGAGGAGGGGACGTTGCCCCGGAGATGGAGGGGAGGGGAGGTTGCTGTCAAGAGGTAAACTAGTCCAACCACTATGGAAAGCTGTGTGGAGGACCCTCAAGTTAATGAAAATGGATCTACCATTTGACCCAGCAATTGCTCTCTTGGGAATTTACCCAAAAGAGACCTCAATGTGGGTACAAAGGGACACCTGTGCCCGAATGTTTACTGCAGCACAATCTATAATTGCAAGATCATGGAAGCAACCTAAATGCCCCAAAACGGATGACTGGATAAAAAAGATGTGGTACATATACACGATGGAATATTACTCATCAATTAAGAATGACAAATTCAACGGCTTTATGACACCATGGATGTACTTAGAAGGAATCATATTAGCAGAAACAAGTCATAAAGGCAGAAACCAAATGGTTTCACTAATATGAGATATAATGAAAAAAAGACTTGAGGAAAAGTCAAAACAAGCTAAGCACCAAGCTGAAGCACACAACTTTGAGCAGGAGGGAAAGGGGGGGGGATGGGGAGGGAGTAAACCCCTGGGATTACAATGTTGTGAAATTGGGATGGGATGGGACCGGCCCGGATGGGACCGGCACTTCCGGAGCTGTATCCTTGCAGAGAGCTGCAGAGCCTGTAGTCTGGAGTCGAGTTAAACCACATCCTGGTTGCGAGGCGGCAGGGGCCCCGCGTCCACACTTCTCGCGGTGTTCCAGCCCACATGCGACCAGCTTTGGTCTGTAGACTGCTGGGAAAGCACTCCCTCTCGATGCCTTCGCTCCTGCCTAGCACCGCACACAAGTGCAGCGGCAGCTTCCAGGCGTCTCCTGGGTTCCGGTTTGCCGAGGCCCCAGTCTTGCCATCGGCCGAAGGCCCACAAGTGCCCAAGCAGCGTCGGGTGAAAGGCCAGAGCCAAGTGATTTCCCAAGAATAGGAAATCTTGCAACAGTCCTGTTTCCTTAGGCACAGCCTAGGGATGGAATGAGGTCCTCCAGCCACGCCAGGCCCACGTGGCGCAAAGTGGCGGCCACGTGAGCCCCGGCGACATCCCGGTGACAGGGCTGCCGACTCACAGCAGCCCAGGTCACGTGCCACGCCTGCTCTCCAGCGTTGTTCCTGCTGTGAGTCAGAAATGGCTCCTTAATCAGAAGCAGACGGCACCGCCTCTCTTGGCCGGGAGCATCTCCCCAGTCCCACCCCCCCCACACTGCTGCTGACTTTTGTGTTGGGGTCTTGGGAGGCCTCGGAGGAGTTGCTTTCAGGACGTGTGGATGGAGAACGGCTCCTCCAGAGTCTCCTCCTTGGTACAATCAGCCGGTCCGTCTTAGCACCCCGCTCCCTGCTCCTGGGCGGAGGGCTGTCCCTCAAGCGGTGATGGGCCGCCTCTGCGTTATTCCCAGGCTAGAACGAGGCAGGGTGTGCGAGGAGCGAAGTCTGAGAAGCGTCTGCTTTCTGGAATGTTCCAGGGCTCGGGACAGTGAGGCCGCCTACTTTGTTTGAAAAGGACTAGCAGAACAGACGAGACGGTGCTAAGCCCGGCTGGCTCTTCCAGTCGGGTCTGCGGTTCGGGGGTTGATAGCATCTGGGTTCCCCCACTTCCCTTGCTGAGAAACTGGGTCCAGCTTGGAGAACATCCCCCACGACCCCCATCCCAGGAGGTCTGTAGTCCTGGGGGAGCTGCTGATCCAGTTCCTCTAACACCGGCTTCCCGCCTCTCCCCATGGAGGGGAGGGGGCGGCCGGCCTTACTTCCCCTGCTCCTGCCAGGGCTGAGGCCTGCCATGGGGGTCAGCTGGCTCACATCCTCCAGCAGGGACCTGGTGAGGCCCAGGAGAGGTGAAGGGACAGGCTGGGCCACAGCTCCATCTTGAACCCCCGTGGCTCTGCGCCCCCCTATAGCTCCTCAAGCAAAATGGCGCAGGCGGGAAGAGGGGCCACTCCTGGAAGTCCATGCCCAGGGGTCACTGCCCGGACAGCTCCGTGCCAGTCTGTCTGGTCTGTCTCAGGGTCACACAGCAACTGGCAGCCTCAACGTGGAGCTTGGGCTGGAGGATCCGCCCAGCCGCCCTGTTTAGTACCAGGGCTGATGTCTCCAAAGGAGCCTTGAGGAAGATGACCTTTCCCCTTGAATGGGACCATTGTGACTCTAGGCGACATGACCGCCAGCCAACTGCCCCTTGGCAGAATGCATGGAGGGGGATTCCTGGGTGCAGAGCACCCCCCGAGTTCTCTACAGGCATTAACTTCTGAGCCTCAGTTTCCCATTGTCTGGTTGGTTTTTGGAGATGTGGGTTCACTTGCCTACGATGTGGCCCAGCAAGAGCTTGGACCTCAAAAGCCACCTTGGGCTCCCAGGACCAGGCTCATCCTCCCCACCCCCTTCACCTCCCCACCTTCTCCCCGAGTGCGCCCCGGCCACGGGCGGTCTGGCAGCGGCCATGTTTGTTATTCCGGCCCCACCTTCGGGAACGAGGGTGGTTTGGTCCGAAGAGGACATTGAGTAATAACTGGAGCAAGGGCCGCTCTGGTTCCCAAATAAACAGGCTCATGAGTGATGAGGGAACCCCCTCCCCTCCCCCCACCCCGCCGGGCAGCTGCGGCCACAGCACCGTGCCCACGTTTCTTACACGCAGGCGAGTAAACACCACCGGGACCCACTTCAAAAGCCTCCATGGCAGCCGCCGAGGGGCAGCTGTTGCTGATGGAGCCTACGTGCCTGGGTGGGGGGGAGGGGGCGGGCACAAGCCGAGGGGCTGGGGTACAAGCCCAGACGTCCAAATACATCAGTGCGGAGGCCTCAAAGGCCCAAGACCGAGAGCAGGAAAAATAAATAATTCCGTTATCTCTGATGAATTTTTTGCCTTTGATCTCATCCCCCCTTCCATCGCTTGCCCGCCCCACCCCCCGCCCTGATTTTTCTCTCCCCACTACCTTTTTTTAAACCTTTCCTCCTCCTTTGATTTATGCCCCACACCGCTCGGCCAGGCTGACGGCCCTGATGAATTGGTGCGGTGGTTCCGAGGCCGGGGCTGGCCGGGAAAGGGGGCAGGGGAAGAGGGGAAAGGCATGGCCGTGTAAGGGGGCACCGTGGAGAGACAGGTGCGCACACCCTTGTGCTTCC
>PVHY01033440.1:0-11601 GCA_004024945.1 Uropsilus gracilis
GTGAGGGCGGTCGCTGGTTTGGGGACACTTTCTCCGCCTCACCCAGTGGGGGGTGTTTCACGGCCTGCACAGCGGCCCCTGCCCAGCCACTCTCGTAACCTCCTCTAACATTTGTTGCCCGTTTCTCGAAAGTTCCCCGTTGAGCACTTGACCATCAGCTCCAGTTCCCAGCTCCTCAGAGATGTGCTGTGGAGGGACCCCGGGTCTCTCCACTCCAACAGGCTCCTTCATCTCTGCTCCGTGGGGCTGGACAGGGAGCCCCACAGCTCACTCACCCCAGGGCCTAGGGCCGGCCATCTTTGGTCTGCCAGCCGGGCTCCCAGGGAGTCCTTGGAGGCCTGAGGAGGGAGAGTTTCCTTTCTTCAGCCACCCTCAGGGTGATGCCTGACTCCAGCTTCTTGCTCACCGGAACACACTTCCCATAGGGCCCCGCGTCCCCTCACACACCCGGACCTGTCCCTCGGCCACCGACTGCTGTCCATCCCCTCCCCATGGGGTCGTGGTCCGAGAACAGCCTCAAGGGTCTTCCTCCAAGGGCAGCACCAGCGGCCTCAAGCCCCGCCTCCAAGTTCTAGATTTTGGCATTACTCCCTCTTCTTCCTCATCTCCCGGGTGGGGCGTCGTGGATCGCCGGCCTTCCTTCCTCGGCCTTGCGGGCATTTAAGGCCTGTCCAGCGGGCCTTGGCCTTGAATCCCACAGTGGAGGAAGCACATGTCTGCCATGTGCTTCCCGCGTGGGGTCATGCTCCCTGCCTGCAGGCCTGCGTCCTTCGTCTCCACCCACCGTCCACTCCTGTTGGCCACTTTGGTGTCCTCCATCTACAGGCCGCCAAGTCCTGCGTCTGAGCTGATCGACTTCCGGCGCGTCCCGTGCGTTCTCTCCTCGGCAAAGGCCTGGCTGTTTCACACGCAGTCAGCGCCTCAAGGGTCCACGCCTTCTCTCAGCTTCGAGCATCTCGTAGCTGAAGGTTCACGCAGGAACTGCTGACTCGGTAGCCGGCATGTCCCATGAGCTCACTGTGCTTCCCGGCCTGAGCTCCCTTCTCCCACCTCCTCCTCCCCCACCTCAGCCTGACGCCTGCTCACAGGTGCTGGCTTCCCTCAGGGGGTATCTTAGCCCCGGGGGGCGCCGGTGGGGGAGACATTAGACTTCTTTCTCCTCACCACCTTGCCCGTTCTGTGCCTGAGAATATTCTGCAGACGCTTCTTCCCGTTGATCCTTTCCTCGCCTCCGAGTCCCACCGACGCCCTCACTGAGGTCCCGCTGGCCTCACCGCTGACCTAAGCAAACCGTGCCTGCGTTTTGCACAGACCAAACCTCACAGGCCCCGAGCGCTCTCCGCAGCTGCCAGCGCTGCTCTCCGGGAGGGTCTGAGGAGCGTTTCCCAGAGGAAGGGCTGGGGCTTTGTCTTGTGGATGGAGAGAGCACAGTCAAGGAGCTTCGTGGTGACTGGCCTTTCCCTGCGGGGCCGCCTTGGCCGACGCCGTGGACGTGATGCGCCGGGAGATGCGCCTGCGTGCTGGGCTTGGGCCGCCCGGCACCGGGTACCGGGTGTCCGGCTCCTCTCAGTGGCTGGTTCGCTTGGCTCACCACACTACATTCTGGACTTCATCTCAACTCAGTTTCAGCTTCCTTCGGGGTCACTGTGTATCTCCTCACAAGCGCCATGTGTAAGCGCCAGCCGCGTCCTTTCTTTTATTTGCCTCAGGCCTCTAGCGTTCCTCATCACCCTCCAATTTCACCCCTTTTCTCCCCCCAGGGCCCACCTTGTTCATGAAGCAAGGCATTCTGGGACGTCTTTCCGTGAGCTACACGAACACTGGCACAGACATTTAGAAGTCAAAACCCTGAAGCACCGAGACAAGAAAGATTCGCAGGAAGTTTAGAAAGAAGGAAATTGTATTCTGAAGACGCTGGTGGTTCCATCCTTTTTTTTTTTTTTAACTTTATATAATTGATTTTTTTAACAATTTATTTATCTATATTTCACATCATTGCAGTCCCTGGGGGTCACCCATCACTTCCCCTTCCCACCCGCTCCAGCTGGTCCCCATTCTCCCCTTGTGCAGTTTCATTTGGTTGACCATACAGTAGTGAGACCATTTGGTTTCTGTCCCTTTCCATCTGGCTCGTTTCTGCTGGAATGAGTTCTTCTAGGTACATCCAGGTGTCCATCAATTCATCAAATTTGTCATTTTTCATTGATGAGTAATACTCCATTGTGTATACAGACCCCATCTTTTTCATCCACTCATCTGTTCTGGGGCATTTGGGTTGTTTCCCTTAACGCTGAGCTTCTCAGCAGTGGATGCAAGGGGGGGTTATGAGCAGTTTCTAGGAGTCATTCCATTGTGACGGGAGAAGCCTTCAGTCCTGGGAAAGCAGGGAGATCATGTCCCGTGGAGGGTGTTTTGTGAGGAATTCTGGGTTCTGTAGCAGAAGACATTGTAATAGCATCATTGAGTGGCCATAGTGGGCCCCTACCTGAGGATCTCCCCCAGCCCCATTCATTCCTGCCGTGGAAGGTGGAAGCAGGAAGAGAGAAGGAGCTTCAGCTCAGAGGAACAGCTCCCGTCTCTCCAGCCCCCTCTGGCACACGAGAGGGTGGGCCACAGCACGTCTCTCACCTGTCACCCAGCTTCCTGACCTCTCTGCAATGTCCCAAGAGGCACAGGACCGTCTCTCCCCTGTCACCCAGAGTCCTGACCTCTGTGGAATGTCCCAAGAGACATAGGACCTATTAGTGATGACCGTTGCCCCCACAGTTAAGTTCTCCTGTTATCCCGCATCCCCGCCTCCTCCCCGCTGCGTGTCACCTACGCTTTGCTCCTTCCTCATGACATCATGGTGACATGTCCTTGCCGGGTCTATAAGGGGCTTCACAACGTCATTAAAGTGGGACCTGGACATGCTTCCCGGGATCTCCGCGCTGCGGGCTGGCCTCCCAGATCACTATCAATCTCTTCCGTCTCAATTTCGTCTTCATTCCACACACGACACCTAACACCTGCAAAGCAGAGAGCGTGATGTCAAAATGCAACAAAGGAAATACCTGGTCAGAGGTTAAGACAGTCTGATCTGCATATGCAGCTTTTCTATAAGCACCACAACCCAGGAGCTGGAAACCAGGCTGTCTGGAGGGAGACGTGCATTTCAGCATTTGCAAAACAGTCTCCAGAAATGAAATTCTTGTGAAAGGGCCCCTGAGAGAAATGAGCTGGCGAAGAGCTCAGAAGCAGAAGTCTGCTTGCTGGCAACGCACAATTCTTTGCTCCTGATTAAGGACAGCCTCTGTCGTTGAAAACCCAAGTCTCCGAGCAGGAGGGTTGACCACCTCTTGTGAAAAGCAGACCAGACATCAGCACCCATCCCTGAAGGATGCCCACCCCATCAGCACACCCACCTGGGTCTGCAGAGCCCACAGCCTGGCCACCCCACTTAAGCAATCTGAGCGCATGAACAAATGAATCATTAGGTCTGCAAAATTCCTCCCCAGACAATGTGATCAAGATGATTTCAACTGGAGCATTTTCAAAGCATAAGTTACCAGCCACCCACCATAGCTATAGAAAGAAAAAAAAGAATATTTGAGCAAATGCACTCATGGAACATCTGGTTTTAAGAAAATGATTTCCTTGGTGAATCCGCCAGCAAGAATTTGTTATGAATGTACGCTGAAGTAACTCAATCATCTTGTGGAAGGGTATTCATGAGTGCGATTGCATTTTGAATGAAATACTTGACCCACATCATTTTGGTTTGAAAGCCAGCGAGTTTATGCCACCTTTTCTGACAGCGGCAAACAGAAAAACGGCTGCTTCTCAGCAGCCCCGATAGTTTGTGACGAGGTCACCACCTAGGCAAGAGAAGGCGCTTTCTAAGCTCAGTTGTGGGTATCTTTGTGCTTTTGTGTATATCAAACAACTCAGCGAAACACAGTAAAAGAAAGTGGTTAGAATTCAAGCCCCGAAAGCTTTCTTGACGATCTTTAAAGTCAGTAGTTCGGTAAGCAGGCCATTTCTTCAATACTGTTCTCCCAGTGGCTCGATAGAAAGTTCCAGAAAGAGCCTGGGGCCCAGTATCAGGAAATGACCTGATACAGAAGTGACCATTAGTCTTGGCCAGAGCAAAAGACTGAATAGAATCAACACGTGTCATCCTACATGGACTTGTTCACAGATGGTCTTAGGCAAGAACGGGATTCAAGTAAGAATAGCTTCACCCCTGATCTGTTATTTCTTATAGAAAATATTGAGCCAAGAAATGCCGATCTGAAGTTTGTCAAGGAAAAATTGGCATGAGACAGAATGTGTAATTCGTCATATCTGGACTGATCTTTTTTTTTTTTTTTTATTTCATCCAACTAATGCTTTTGTTCAGTTTACAGAGCAAAGAATTCCTGGTGGTAAAGGAGTTAAAAAGTTCTAAGAGACTGTGCATAAGAACAATTTCTCCTTTCTTAGTTCCCATTTACTTAACGTCAACCGAATGTCTTTGAAGCTTGGGGTTTATGTGAAAAGTACCAAAATAATTTTACATGGGAGAAAATCAATCTTTGCACCTTGTAGAGAACACACACACATACACACATACACACACACACACACACTTGCCTTTATTTTGAGCAATACTGAGGTAGGTGAACTTATTTGCAAAACAACCATTAAGTTGGAAAAACAGAAGAACAACTTCACGTGTGTACAGTGCGGAAGACAAATTAAAGATGATATAAAATGTGTTCTGATCTTTGACTCAAAAATACATCCTCTTTGTTCCTGATATGCATTTTATTTTTACCATTTTTAATGTAATTATTTCTGCATGACTGTTTGTTGTTGTTGTTTGTTTGTTTCCAGCAGTTATGTGTCCCCTTTTCCTGCCAAGGTTGTTGGAATAGTTCGTGTATCTAGCGAGGATGAACTTTTTCTGCTGCTACACATCTGTCGCAGACGAATCAAAAGGCAATATTAAAGGTCTATGCACAAGTAGGACACTAAAAAAGAAAAAAAATAAAGGGTCCGTGTCATCTTTACGATAAACATAAGTATTTAGGAATGATAATGAATCTATCATTCTGTTTTCAGATCTAGGATTGGCTGCATGTTTGGAGATCCTAGCAGATTTACACTAAGCAGATTTTCGAAGCCAAATGGCAGTTCTTCCTCCAAGTTCCTCATTCCCTCTGCCCAACCTTGTTAGTGAATTTTGCACAGATAGAAAAATTGTTTGCTAGTCTTGGAAATCTGGAAAGGCTTGGAAATCACCCTGTCTTTGAAGTTGTCTCTGTTGTTCCTCTGAAATGCAAGGATCGTGCATAGTCCACGTACCATTTTATTCCTCTTCCCTAAACTGAAAATCCATACGCTCCAGCAGAAAATATTTCATTTGGCCTGTAGCCCATATATTGGTGTTCCAAATGACATTTCTTCTGGAGCTTGCTGGCATCACCATTAACCATTCCTTACCTATCAGAGTACATCACTCACATCACATCAGATTTATGCAATAAAATCTGTTGTTTACACGGAAAGGTAAATGGGCTAATCACTCCTATCCTGCAAACATGAATTGTATGCTTTATGATAGAGACGGCCTAGATTATCTGGATTCAAATATGGTTACCTCTTGGAATGCTGATACGTGAAGCTTAGCATGAAAGCCAGAGATTCTTAGCAACGCGTGTCATTTAATAAAATTTAAAAAGGTCAAGTGAGTCTTTCAACTATCCTATATGCATCTCAAAGGAATATTGCATTACTTCATTTATTTTGGACTATATGTCCATAAGCATTGGCATGTGAACCAGCATTACTTTCATGAATTTCCAAGGGACAGTCATTTTGAATCAACTCATTTCACATAGTTATTTTGACAGTCGTTTTGAATCAACTCATTTCACATAGTTATTCTACTCATCATTTTGCTAAGGAAGCCAGCAGAATTCAAGACCACAAAATCAAATCAAAGCACATTACCACCTCAGCACACATTCGAAAAATAAAAGTAGCTCTACTTTGTAAGTTATTGCTACAGATATTTTTAAAAATAGGGAAATGTAAAATGGCAAATTGGGCCGACAAGAAAATAACTCATGAGGACACTTTTAGACCACAAGGGAATATTGTTATTGGCTAAGGGGCATTGGCGGAAAGAACAGTTGCCCAGAATTTACTTGTCTGAGCACAGAGACAAGGAATATTCTATCTTCCTGTCAGATAGAGAGGTCAAAATTGCAATAATAAAGAAACTCAAAAAGATAGAAAAAGATGCAGAACAGCTTGTAAAATTGAAATCAGAAAACTAAGAAATATAACAAAGTTCAGATAAACAAATGAGCTCAGCAGTAAAATTAAGGAACAGAAGGTAGACATAAAAAACTGGGTAGAAGATATGAAAGCAGAACAAGGTGGAAGATCAAATCAGTTACCTTGAAAATTGAAAAGCCCAAAGCACCTAGTGGAAAAAGAGAAAGAAATAAGATTATTTTTCAAGAAAAAAAAGGAAGCAATTTAATAACTACCTGACTCCATCAAGAAAGGCGAAATAAGGATGATAGGTCTCCAGACGGGAAAGACAGAAGCGGGTATCAGAGAGTTTATTCACAGAAATAATAGAGGAAAACCGCCCAAACCTGGAAAAGGAACTAAATGTGCAGAATCAAGAAACTCTGATGGATGAACTAAAAATTGATTCTCACAGGTGAGGACGTAGACATTTCTCCTTAACATGAAACTTCACCTTGGAGTTTTCTTAGATGAACCGGGGTAAAGACCTTTTCAGTAGAAGAAACAGAAACAGAGAAGACACGAATGTCCATCACCCGGGTAAGTCACGTGGAGAGCAGGTACTCTGCTTAGAGTGTCAGTTTTGTGAAGAGGAGCGGGACTTGTCGAAGGATGCACCCGGGCAGACCCATAGAGATGAAGGAAGACAGCCACAGACTGAGGAATGTCACCCAGATCCATCACTTAATCCAGAACAGCCACGTGAGGCCTCTGAAGACTTTAATTAAGATAATGAGAGACACAGATTGTGTTTCAGAAACCCGGCTGGGCTGTTTGGAGGCTGGATGGGAGAAGGAAGCTGAAGGGGAAATGGAAATTCAAGGCAATGATTTGTCTTTGCCAACATTAGCAAAGTCCATCAGAAAACAAGTGGTTGTTGCCTAAATTAAGCGCATAGTTGCGGTTGGGTGCATGCGGCTAGATTTATATGTTGCTGTTTTCCTGACAAGCAGCCTGGATGAGAGTCACTCTCTTTTCATCTTCTCAGACTTCATGCCCATGAAGTCAGGAGAATGGTATGTTTCACCCTCCTCTGTCTCCTGTCTGTGGAATGGCTCATGACATTGATCACAGGCTCTGAAGTCCCTGCGGGAGAATGCCAGAAAGAGCCCACGCGCCAGTGGCCCCTTTGAACACAGCAGTGTCAGGTCTGCCTTCTTGACACCACCTTTGCGGGAGGCCTTGCCAGCCCCCAGCCGTGGACCCAGGTCTGAAATGGGCGTCTTTCTCCCCGAATCTGTGGGGGGGGACCCAGGTCAGCAGAACGGTGGCCCTCTGGAAACCATCTCGGGTGGCGTGAGACCCCCTTGGACCGGACAGTACCACTCCACAAGCCACAAGGTGCGTCCTTCAGGCGGAAAAGACCTTTCTGGAACAAGCGTTGTGACGTCAGCCAATACAGCCCTCCTTAGAATGGCGGGCAGGCTGCTTCTAAACATCAGGTTGTGTTCAGAGCCTGCGGACACCTCCTTACTTTCCCTTACTCCTTACTTTCCCAAGCTGCTGCAACAACAGTGTTTCTGGGTTCTCCTGATGGCTCTGGCCGTGAGCGAAACAGCTCTCGGGTAGCCCGAGTTCTTAGCGTGAGTGAGGCCTCTCTGCGTGGTTTGCTGGGCAAACTGGAGGAAGTCACCAGGGCTTGCAGTCTGCTCATCATGTGATGCTGGTTGGGCTGGCTGTCTCCCCTCTTCCTTCTCTAGCCCTCATCAAAGTATCCTTCCACCCTCGGTACCTGAATAACTAACCGTGAGGCTGAAATGTCTCAGCTGGCCATTGGTGCTTTGCCCCTCACCTCACCCCCTTCCCCAGAGCAGATTTTTCCGTTGTTGCAAGTTACTTAGGAGCCCTGACACTCAAAGGACAACACTTGATCTCCGGGAGGTGTGTATTCCTCAGGTGTGCGTGTTTACGCGCGTATGGCTAGTTCAGAGCTGCGAGTCCGCATGTTCACGTGCTGGTACCAGCTCGAAACTGACTTAGACAGTTTGATCTCAGGTTATAACTATGTCTCAGTGGGTTTAACGCTTTCGAACTAAGTCTGCAAAGAAGTCTTGGCTCACGGTTCATGTACGTGCATGACCCCGATGAGCATGCTCACATGTGCATGTTCACATGGGCACGTTAGTGTGTGCTGCTAAGGGTGGCTCTCAATGTTAAAGTGCCGTGGTGGGGTTCCAGTTTAGCAACAGCACACGGGTGATGCGAAGGCAAGAGGCGTTTATTTTCTGACTTAAGTCAGGGTCCAGCACTGACCTGGATCACCCACGCAGCGGTTACGTCAGGGCGAGTGAGGACCCCGAGCCCCCACGCGGTTCTCTTTTATCCCTTGGCAAGGGGCTTGGGGGTACGTGGACCTACTCTGGTTGGCTAGTAAGGGCTAAGAGATAAGGGTCTTACCTAGCTAGTGAGGGGCTTTGCCATATAAGGAGATGCTGCTGGCCGATGGCCAATGATGCCTTAGATGGTTGGCTTCTGGCTGACATGGCTTTTATGCCCATATACGGTTGGCTTACCTGCCCCTTTTCATAGAAGCCTAACTTTTTTTCCCCAAAAAATGGCTGCTTGATATCCGCTAACAAAATGGTTATCGTTTGATATTTAACATCAACATACGCCATCAACTACCTTGAGCCAGACTCTCCCACCCTCTAAACGCAAGCAAACCCCAAGTCAGTAAGCTTAGGGCTCCGCCTTAGCTGCTATTTATGCTTTGCTCTCTTTGTTGGGTCTTTACTTCCTTGCAGACACTTATCTACAACCATCCTGTCCAAGTAGGTTCATCATCAGGTCTGGAAGAACGAACACCTCAGCCTCATCTTCACAGGACTTTTAATGGTGAGCAGCCACTCGAGTGGCCCTAAGTTCCCCTCCCCTCAGCGATGTACCACCCTGTTATCGCTGTCCTCCAAGGCCCAGGTGAACCCACTCATGCATGCCCACACCCACTGGGCCAGGCGTGCACAGCGGGCATAACACCACAGGAGCTGGTTATACAGGCTGATGGTGGATGGGTGTGAAAACCCGGAGAGCCCATTTACCTTACATCCCAGATAGCCTTTTAAAGCTACTAAGTGGTAGGTGAGCGACAGAGATACTCTGGAGAAAGTCACTCACCACTCTTGCGCATCACAGCTCCTGGTTAAGCCAAGCACATCGAAACTCAAGTCTCTCCGCGTCTACTGAGCTACGATCCAACAGAAGCAGGTCGCTGTGGAAACTGTAGGGAGGAATGATTCGACGTGGCTGTTCAAAGACGTTTGCACGACACCGCATGACCATCTGATGAGTCGGTCTCTACAAAGTGTGCATCCGGCCATCTAATATATGGATGTGACGGATGGCTGCTTGTGATCGTCAAGTCCAGCAGAGACCGGTCATAGGTTATTCCTAGAATCAGCAGCAGGCGTCGTACGACCCACGTAGCCATGCTTCACGTCATTTTGAAGAAGTCAGGCGGAGGCTCGTGTGGGCTCGGCCCCGACCTCCAGACCTCCAGCCGGGGAAGGCGAGGGTGATGCACGGTAAGTCACCGATGTCAGAAGCCTTGGTACTCAGTAGCCGTAAAATTAACTAATTCGGGCATTTTTATTGGCTTGAGAGTGAAAACGAATCAAGGTCCGAGTCCCCAGGTGCATTTATTCGAATTAAAAAATAGGCAGATGGACAGTGAGAGGGGGAAGGGCTGGGGGAGAAGGCGCTGGGGTCTGCAAAGCATCTCTGGACACAGCGGGAGGTGGGGGGTGGGGGAGGGGGGAGGGGGAAGCGGAGCATTGGTGTGTGTGCAGGGGGATGGCGAAGGGAGACAAGATGACACTCTCGCTGGCATGTTAAGCAGTTGTCTGCGATAACTACAGTTTGATCGATGCTGCCAGTCGTAATGGTGAGGCGACTCAAATCATGTCATACGTCTATGCCCCCCTCTCTTAGGTCCACAGCAACAGAGCTCAGGGTTGTCATTCGGTTTTCAAATAATTAGACAGTCCTGTTATTTATGCAGGTGGGGGAGGGGCGAGGGCAGCGAGGTAGATGTCACAGGAACCCCGGCCTTCCAGCCCCTCACCCAGCCGTCTCTCCCTCGGGAGCGATCACCTGCCAGTTCTCCAACCACAAACCCTCTTTTTGACTCTTGTGCTCAGAATCCTGGAAATGAACGGGGGACCATGGGAGTGGGAACCGCCCACCCGGCCTCTCTGGCAGGAATCTCGCTGTGTCCTTCCAAGGATGGAAGGACAGCCAGGCCTCTGCCCTCCTCCGTGGGGTTGGGGGAGGGGGGCTGAGCGGGGGGATCCCTGGCCTCTTGGCAAGCCAGCGCTGACTGCAGGCCGCGGCTGCAGCGTGCTGGGCACCTCGGCGGTGGCCGTGGCCTGGCTCCAGGGGTCACGCTGGCCCCACCCCCCGAGACCAGGACGGCCCGTCGCTGGGTGTTGGTGGAAACAGGGCCCCGGACCACGATGCTGTGGCTTGAGACCCCGGTGAGGGCGGCCGCTCCCAGGACCTGGGACCCCCCTGGCCGCCACCCATGAAGGCCAGCCTGGCGCCTCCCGCGCTCACGGAGCACCCCCTTTTCTGTGACCCCCCCCACCTCCTCCCGCCCAGAGCGGGCGCTCAGGCCCTGCATGGTGACCCCTTGAACAGGCTGCCCAGGAGGGCGGGCCAGAGCTGGGGGCCGGGCGGGACCCCGAGTCAGGCCGCCGGAACAGAGGGAAGGGTGGGACGGGCACTGCTGCGGGGGGGGGACGGCTGACCACACCAAGGCCCCGGCTGGCTCCCAGGGGCGCTGTGAGCAGGCCGGAGCCAGCGGGGGGGGGGGTTGTCCCGAGAGGGCCCTGGTTGGGAGAGGCCCAGGGCAGCGCACCTGGGTCTCACTGCCCGCGCTTTGCAGAGGCCCCGCCCCGGTCTCCCGGGCCCAGCTGCCCGGCTGCGCCACCCAGCCTGGCAGGCGCGCCCCGCGGGGCGCAGGGCCGTGGCGCGGGCTGCCTGGACACGGCCGCCGCGGCTGCTCTGGGCTGAAGCCACTTAGAGAGGTCGGCGGTGAGGCCGAGAGGGCTTTGTTTGAAGCAGACAGGTGGGTCGGGCGCTGCGCCGAGGCGGGACCGTGGACGCAGGCACAGCCGCCAGGCCCCAGAGCCTTGCGTGGACAGTCCACGGCGCAGCGTGTGGTGCGGGGGAGCGCGGAGGACGGCAACCTTCCGCAGGCGCAGGCCGCACCCTTCCCGCTCACCCCGCCCTTCGTACCCACCTCCCCGCTTCCACCCCACCTCCCCACCTCCCTGTACCCTTTCCACCCACCTCCCCGCCCCGCCCACCTCCCCGCCC
>PVHY01033441.1:0-11124 GCA_004024945.1 Uropsilus gracilis
ACAAGGCATGTATTATTGATGTGAGGGCACTGGTTGAGAAAAATGGGATCTAAAAAATTGGAATGGGAACTTATAGAAAGCTTATAATGAAAATGGGGACACTGATTTTGTAAATTATAATGGATTTATATTGACAGTTGTTCCATCTACATCGAAGGAGGCTGATGCCAGCTTTTGGTTAATCTAATCACCACTCTGAGAGGAAGCTGTAATTGATAGAGTTCCTTGAGGTAGGTGACTTGGAAGACACAGTAGATCCTTCTCTGGATATGCCACCATCATAAAACTTTGCTTTTAAAAACAACCACCCTTTTAAATCTGGCTCCCATTCTACCTTATCTTAACTGCAATTAGTGGCAGATTCGTGGCTACTCTTTAACCTTGGCTTGAATTTCTGGAGACACCAACAACTTCCTTCCATATTGCATTGGTTCTCCTTTGAGTCCCCAAAGCACTGTACTTTTAAGAGTTGGAGTCAAGGAAAGTTCTGGTGCTGGTCCTGTTCACACTGGCCCCTTGAAGTTTCTTGAGTGATAAAAATAGGATTGACCTTAAAAATGAAACATGCAAAAATATTTATATTTTATTTTTAACACAAGTCATAGTAATCTTCTGTATAAAAGAACAATATATAATTTAGGTGACTCTTATCATTTGACTTATAAATCTTTGGTGGGTTAACATTTCCTTCTTTTTTCCTGAAATGTAGGGCCATCTTGTCAGAGATGATAAAAGTTTACCCTAGCCAGTAAGCAAAAAGTAGCACAGAGAGGTTTCCAGTTATTACTGTCATAACTTCTTTTCAAGTACACACTTGACAACTGGTTCTTTATGCCTGGCAGTGTTGTGTAATTAAAAAAAAAAGTTACTACTTTTGGCTCAGGGGGAAAAAAAACCTTTGCTTCTAGATATAGACTCAAAATCTAAATCCTAACAAACCCTAAAGGTGAGGTACATATTGTGACTCCTGAGGATGCACACTGCACTCCAAAACAACTAGATGATTTTTCCAATCTCTACAAACAGAAAAAAAGGAGGGAATATGTGTAGTAATGGATATCAGTGGTACAAAAGAATTTGGAAGGAAATAAAGTTGCAATTAAATTTATTGAACTGTGCATGATAAGTATAGATTCTGGATATACTGATGTTGTTCAGTCAATTAGCAGAAGCTCTAATTACTTTTTGTTTGGTTGACCAAACCATGGATTGATAACCTATATTAAATTAATTTGAAAATTCAGAATTTTCTTCATATACTGATACACAAAGAATTCAAAGACTAAGGGAGATTGTAATGTTTGTGAATTTATCATTTAACATCTGCTCACCTAATCTGATAGTATCAAGAGGATACATCTTTTTGGATGACTGGAAAATATATTCTCAGGGAGCGTCTCACCATCCTTGAAGAGATATATGGTCACTCTTCTCTATAGGTCAGAAGCCACAGTGAGAACTTCTGCCAATGAATTAGAAAACCTAAATTCAATTTGTATAATGTATCCCAGGTTGGCTAAAGTTATATGGTGGTACTTAATTATCAATGGCAATATTTATTGATTACTGTATGGACAGGTGAGACAGAGCAGTGATCTGTAAAGCGCCGGGTGCAGAGTTGTGAGAAAGGATGAACTAGAGAGATTGACACAGTCTGGAGGCTGTGGGCTATCAGAAGCATGGCTGGTAGCAACTTTAAGGTAAATTACTAGGCCTTTTATAGAGTCTAGGCAAGGGGGAAAAAAGGTGGCCAAGAGAATTAGTTAATTCTCTTGTTAATTAGTTTTACAACTAATTAACTAGGGAAGGCTAATGGCTAGGGTACAATAAAATTGGGTAAAACATTAGTTCCTGTGAGATTATGGTGGACAGGGGATTTATCCATAAATTTGTCCGTAACTCCTAAGGAATGTTCCTTAAGGTAAACTTTGGAGGAATGGAGAAGCTGCTCTTTGCTCTCTGAATGTCCATCATGCTAGTTCTGTCTTCAGTGTTTTGAAGTCAGGTAAGATAGTGAAATGAACTATTCCTCATTTCACAGCATAAGTACAGTACAGTCTCAGCTGGCAGCCTCTGACAGTGATCAGACTAGTCTGACTTGTTGACAAGTACCTATAGGCTACTTGATCCTGAAGTTCTGAAATGAAGTAGATGGGAAGTCTTCTAAATGTTTACTCATCTATGTAAAGGAAAGAGTTCTAGGTAAGAGAACAAAATCTTACTTAGCCATAAAGATAGAACATAATGAACTCTCATTCAGCCTCAGACTTGAGCTAGTTATAGACTCAAATCCTTAGAATAAAGGGGAGATTTGATATTTTGAGGAAGGAATCTCCTATACTTCCCAAAATTTATAGTTATTTTTTCCTTATCCTTCCTCACAAGGGCCTATGATTTTATTTTTTTTAAACCAGAGTGACATGAAGAAGAAGCACAAATGACTATGGTCTTCATGGCCACTCAAGGTATACCCAGGTGTCATGGAGAATCCTTTATAATTAAATGATAGAACAAAAGACTGACTGGATTACAGATAATTCTATGTGATATGCAGGTACAAATTAAAGCAGACATTTGCACCATTAAGTCCTTTCTCTGGGAAATCCTTGAAGGATGAGGAAAAAACTACTCCTAGTGTGCAAGTTACAAACTGTGAGTTTGTCAATTTTGCTTGGAAGGCAAAATGGTCAGATATGTCACTGCTGACTGATTGAGTTTTATACCAATTCAAACCACTGACTATTGCTATTGGTTTGTTGGAATGTTCAGAAACTTGGACTATACGTTTAGAAAATCATAACAAGAAATTTTAGGTCACATCATCAAATTATAAAATAAGACATATGGAAACAACCCAAATATCACAAAACAGACAAATAGATTTTTTATTTGATCTTTTGGGTTTTTTAAATAGGTTTTTCTCTCCAAATTATGTTTTTGAGATAAAGTGGTTTTCTACCTTTATATCAACCCTATGGACTTTAGGTTCAAACATCTACAATACACACTTTCATATCCTGCCCAGTCTTCTAACTACTTAGTTACAGCACTAATTAACCATTAACCTCACTGACCATATGTGAAAGGGTTTATTTCTGAATTTTCCATTTTCCCCCATTAGATGTTTTAATTATGTTGATCAGGAATTATGATGCCTCTAACATTGTTCTTTTTTCCCTAAGACTTTTGGGCATTTGGTTAGCTTGAGATTCCATATGAATTTTTGGATGTTTACTTTGAAAAAAATTATTGGGTCTTGAGAGAAATTATATTGAATTTATTGATATTTTTGAAAATATAAACATTTATTAAATCTTCCAATCCATGGCCATATCTATCTTTTCATTTATTTATATCTTTTTTTATATATTTCAATAGTATTATATGATTTTTAGTTGGCAAGTCTTCCCAGCTTAGCTAAATTTATTGCTAAGTATTTTTTAAAAAGTAGTCATAGTTTAGGTATAGACAATACAACTACTTTTTGTATGTTGATTTTGTATCTTGCCATTTTCGTGAATTTGCTTATTAGTTTCAAATATTTTTGTTCGCTTTCTACAGATAAGAGCATATTAACTATGAACAGAGATAATAATAAAGGGGTTACCCTTCCCTTTCAATTTTATGACTTTTATCTCTTTTTCATGTCTACTTGCACAAGCTAGTACTGCTAGCACTGTTGATCATAAGTGGCTAGAAGAGGCATCTTTGTCTTGTGCTTGAGATTTGCAGAAAAGCTTTCAGTCATTCACCTTTGAATATATTAGCTATAAGTTTTTCATATATGACTTTTATTATGTTCAGTAATTTGTTTCAATCTCTGTTTTTTTTTTTTTTTCATGAAAAGGTATTGAATCTTGTCAAGTTCTTTCCTCTATCATTTGGAATTATCACAGGCTCTTGTTCCTTTTTGATTAATGCAGTATATTACATTGACTAATTTTTGTATATTGAAACATCCTTGCACTCCAGGCATAAATTCAATAAAATCTCAGTGTGTAGTCCTTTTAATATGCTCATAAATTAAGTTTGCTATTATTTTTTGTATAAGTATTCATCAGGAATATTAGTGTGGTCTTTTCTTGTTGTGTCTTTGGTTTTGGTATTAGCATAATGTTTTTACAGAATTAGTTTGAAAGTATATCTTGTTTAATTTTTTGAAGCAATTTGAGTCTTAGTTCCAATTTTGTAAATTTTAAGTAAAATTCTCTAACGAACTCATATGATTCTATTTTTTTTAATATACATGGGAGACATTTTATTATTGTTTCCATTCCCTTAGTTGTTATTGTTCTTTACAAGAAAGATTTTTATTTTTTTCATAATTCATTCTGTGTAGATGGTATATTTCTACACATCCCTAGGTAAACTACTTTGTAGAATACAACTGCTCATAATAGTCACCTATAATCCTGCTCTCATCCTATGATATCAGTTATAATGTTCCATCCTTCACTTCTAATTGACTTGATTCTTCTCCTCTTTCCCCTCAGCTTATCTAGCAAAGGCTCTCCCAATTTTGCTAGACTTTTCTCAAAACCAACACTCAGTTTTATTAATTTTTTTCCTTTTTTCCTATTTTTAATTTCATTTTCAATTAATTGTTAGTTACCTATTAATTTTTGGTTTAGTTTGTTTTTCTACTTTCTTAATGGTATAAAGTTAGCCTATTGATTTGAAATTCCTCTTATTTTTCAATGGAAATGTTTGGTACTATTAATCTTCTCTCAATTTCTACTTTTACTATAGCACATGTGTTTTGATATGTTGTGTTTTAAATTTCATTTTTCTCCAGAGTATAAAAGTTTACTTCTAATTTCTTTTTATACTCTTTGGTCATTTAAAAGCATGATGTTTAACTTTCATATATCTGTGAAGTTTTATGTTTTCCCTTGGTTTTATTCCAAGTGAACATAGAAGATATTTCGTATGATCTCAGTTTTCTTAAATTTACTTATGACTGTTTTGTGGCTAGCATATCTTTCCTTTTGGAGAATACTCCTTAAATACTTGAAGGAATGTGTCTTCTGTTCACATTAGGTAGAGTATCCTATATATTTCTATTAGTTCTAGTTAGGTCATAGTGCTGTTCAAGTCCTCTCTTATCATGTTGATTTTCTGATTGTTCTTTCCATAACTGAAAGTATGGTATTAAATTCCATTATTATTTTTTTCTCTTCAGTTCTGCCTATGTTTGCTTTGTAAAAGTGAGAGCTTTAATATTAGGCAGATACACAGTTATGCTTGCAATCTTTTTCTGGAAAAATTAATTTTTAGAATATTATATAATGTCCTTGTTGCATTTTGACATTTTGTCTGAATGTCTATATTTTATGATATAAGTTTGACCATGGTTGTTCCTTTAAACATTTGATTTATGTAGGACAACTTTTGTTTGTTTGTTTGTTTGCTTGTTTGTTTTTGAGGCTAGTTCTCGCTATGTGCCCAGGGAACTGCAGACTCTTGTTGCCCGGTATACCCTGGACTCAAGTGATTCCCAGCCTCAGCCTTCCAGGTAGCTGGGATTACAGGCGTGCACCACCATGCCTAGCTATTTTTTGAGACTAGGTCTTGCTATGTTGACCCAGGTGGGTCTCAAACCCGTGGACTCAAGCAATTCCCTGCCTCAGCCTGTCTTGGGTTGGGATTAAAGCTGTGCACCACTGTGGCTGGCTCTCGAATGACATTTTTAGTAGTTTCTTTCTGTTTATGTGAGTTCTTGTTCTAAAATTGCTCTTTTGTAGAAAGTGTGTAATAAGATTCAGTTTAGGAAATGAGAGTGGCAGTAGCAAGATTGTACCTGGACTTCATATTTATAGTAGTCTTCACCTCACAGTCATCCATCAACTACAAAGATATTCCAGACAACACAAATCCATAAAATATGACTGAACTGAGGCAGAGCATGGGACAGGAATCTAGTCATTATGGCGTCCTATGCTTCACTCTATGCACAGGCAGCAGACCAGATCTGTTGCTGTGTTTGCAGCCATAAACCCTACTGAGCAGTTCAGGGAGCCTTTGGAGGGTATTATCCTTATAAGGGACAGATTAGACTCAAAACAGTTTCTCTTTGTTGAATCAAATATCATATTTCAATTCCTCTTGATTATATAGTCTTGGAAAATGAGTTGATTCCCCAGTGATGTCTATTCCCATGTCCTAACCCTGAAACCTTCTGACTGGTTTGTTACTAATTTCCTTTGTTGACCTGGTATCCAAGTGGTTCTCTATGACTTCCTTCAGGCTGGATTGGGAGGCACACAATAGGTCTTATTTGACTATACTATATAAAATCTTATCAATGCCATACTTTACCCTCACCTTAGACTTCACTGATTAGACTAATTCTTTACTGGTATGTTCATCTGGCTTTCATAGTCCTGCCTTCCCTGAGAAAGTGAGATGTAGTTTGGCATATGGAAACCCTTGCTAACTTTACCAAATTTGGTGTAAAGAATTTCTTTAATGCAGTCTCTTTAGTAAACACTGCATTAAAACTATTAAAACTGATGCAAAACATTGTTATACACAGCTGACTCTGAGCTGAGGCCAGCACGTGTGTAATCATGAATTTTCTGGAAAAAAAAACACTGAATGGTGTGTCTGTGTCCTGACCACTCTTCAGATATGCCTCACATACTAAAAGATACACATCTTCAGTTCCAGTGATTACCAGATGCCACCCCATTTCGCAAAGACTAGCTAAACTCTTGGGGAAGGGAATTTGAGACTTGGAGGGAAAAATTACCTTTTTAATATTATGTCTCTCACCCTTGGAATGGAAGTTTCTCTCTATTCCCTAGTTTACTGTAGTTTATGTGCAGATATTCCTTAGTGCATAATTCTTGAGTTTCTATCTATATAGTTCAACAGCCTCCTACTAGCAGACTTCCTCTGCTTGAAAAAAAAATATGAAAAAAGTTTTAGATGACCAGTTTCACCCATAAAGTAGCATAAAGCAGTTAATAAAATGATACCTATTCTCTGGTTCACTTTATGATTAAAATCAATTATATAAAAGAGGTGGGGTTGTGTACCTGGATTTTGTAACAACAAAAAATTCCTCTAGATGAAATAATAGGAACAAATGAAATTAAGTTTTAACCACCCTTCGTTCTTTCTCCTTCTGGCTCCCTCCTCACAATTAACTGGTTCCATCTGCATTCCTGGGAACTTGAAAAATTGGTTGTGTTAATACCTAATATCACTCTCTAATAATAGAAAGCACCAATGCAATGACTCATGCTCCCTAGTCTGCCTGGGACCTGGAAAGTGAAGTTCTGCATTCCCCACATTTTTCCCTCTTACACAATTCTGGTACAATGACCATTTGGTTGCATGGAGGAGCTGCTTTTTGGTGGGGAAGAGAAGGGTGTGTATCTTGTCAATTCCACTGTGGCCATCTTGAATAAATTCCCTGTGTAGAGACTTTCAGAAATTGGCTTCCAGGGTACCACTAAGAAAGACTCAATCATGTCCTTTACACAAACGTAAAAAGAACCCTTCAGGGGAGCTGGGGAGGGGGTGACAGAGCCAACCTGCAACAACTTTCTGTAGACATGGTGGGAAGGGTAGATGTGCCACAGTCTTTTAAAAGCTACCTTCTTAAGGCCTCACCCCCAACTCCACACATATATGCAGTTAATTTTTTCTTTTGATTAGAACTGTGAAGTCCTACTCTCATAAGAACTTATCAGTATACAGTATTTTAACTCTGCACACCATGCAGTGAGGACAGACCTATAACTTATTTATTTTAAACTCAAAGTTCACACTTTCTGACCTGAAAAAAGGAATGGGGGTGAAGGTGGAGTGGAGTCTGGAAAAGATCTGGTGGTGGGAGAAAAGGGGAGACTGAGAGCAGAAGCAAGAGGAGGAGCTATTGGGACTTAAGAGTGAAAGAAGAACCCAAGACTCGTGGTTCTGGGCCCTCTACCTTTGGTGCTGGGGCAGTGAGGAGGGGGATCGGGCCTGGGTCCCTCAGGCAGGTTGCCAAGGCATGCACCGTGGGCAGCTTGTTCTGGCTCCAGAGTCTCCCGATGAGCTGTGAGACATCCTCATGAGCTTGACATCTGCATTGACTTTGGTAAAGAGTGAGATTTTGGAAGGTGGGTTGCACTGGAGGGGTTTGGCACCAGTGGTCAGAGTGGGAACAAGAGGGTGCTGAAGACCAGGGTGGGAGAAGAGGAGCCCAATGGGACTCAGGAACTTTGCCAGTGGCTGTGGGCCACCCTCCATATCTTTATCATCAGTTAATCTCAACCCCCACAGGCCTGGAGGACTGGACCTGAAAACAGGTGGTGTCAAAAAAAAAAAAAAGTAATAGCGAAGAATAGGAGGGGAAGGAGAGATGATCTGGGTGTGTAGGAAGTTCAGCTGAAGACCCTACAACCCCCAACCCATCCCGGGTAACTAAGAACCCAGCCCCACTACCCCAACTGGGACAGGGTCAGACCAACAAGGGATTCCAGCAGGGAGGAAACTTTCTGCTCTTCCCCAAATGCTCAAACAATTGTTTGCACTTCTCTGCTCAGGCTAATTAGCTCCATGCACACTCCCTGCAGCCTTGTCCTTTGGTCCTCAGATCTTGGCTCTGGCAGTCCAGATGCTCACTTTACAAAGTGTCCTCCCAGACACTTTAGCTCACAAAACTCTCCATGCTGCCTTATTATTAGGAGACAGCATCAGCTGAGGGTCATAGAGGTGCAAAATCTGCACCCATTTTGTTAAGGAAGGTGTGATATGTGCTAGTTAGCCCCACTCAGAATGCAAGTCATCTGCCTCTCACCTTATAGAGCAGAGGCCGCCAAGAAAATATGCAAAGCGACCAGATTTTGCCTCCTCATGGTTTGCTGACCTCAGGTGTGGGTCCCAGGCAGGAATCCTTCCTGGGGTTTCTGGGTGGGGTGACTCTGCCAGACTGGGTGCCAGGGTCCTCAGCCACTGCCTCTCCTGTCTGTGGAGGGTTCCTTGCTCCCTGGACCCCGAGGCTCTGCAGGAAGCCACAGATGGAGCTGAGGTGGGTAATGCAGCATGTCTGGTGTCAGATCTGGATTCCTGCCTGTGTGACTTATTTGTTCCCCTGGGGCCCACATGTGCCGGGGCCAGAGTCACTTCCGTCATGACTACCGGGTTATCTGACCTCATGACGCTCCAGTTGAGGACTAGGCTCTCCTCTTGGTCCCAGACCTCATCTCTGCCAGCGCTGGATCTTTCCCAGGCTGTTTAACTGTTGTGGACCCCATGCTGCGAGTGGCAGGGCCTGGCATCTGAACACAGGGTCTGTGTCCAGACCCTTCAGCTAGGGGGCCGTGAGTCCACACAGCAGCTTCCCACCACGGGCACCTCAGTGCTGTGGCTCCTTCTATGGGTCCTGTGGCCTGGACAGCAGGCACAGCTGCACCCATCACTCTCCTGTGATCCAACTGCTCTCAGTAGCGGCAGTACAGCCTGGGCTGCAATAGACACCTGGGATCTGTAAAACCTGACACAGTTAACATTTACCATTTGCAGAACTACCCACAGGGCAGCCTGGCATTAGATGGACACAGTAAAGGGAGAACATTGCATCCTTAGCGAGGTTTCAGGTTGGTCTTCAACTGTCGTTGCTGCTCCATAGTCTATTTGGAGAGAGAAGACAGTGGACTCCTCCCAAATAGATTCATGACCCCAGTCAGGAGGAATCCCACAGTCTGACCTCAGTAGCTGGAACAGGCAGGTCACTGAGTATTGAACCCTCCCCCCCCATCCTCAGCACAGCCTGTGTCTGATTCTGCTGTGGGAGGGGGAAAGAGGTCACCTCAGGCTGTAGCCTGGGGGTGGGGAAATTAAGTTTGGGGCCTGTCTGTAGGATATGGTTGTCTGGGTAGAGGCAGGTACAGAAGGGACCAGGATTCCCTCTGCCATGCACATAAACTGGGGTTTCTTTTCTGATGCAGAGATGCTGTAAGAAGAGCCTAAAAGAGTGAATTTCTGTGCACGGTCGCTTCTTGGCTTCTGTGCTATCTCCAGCTACTCCTCTTGAAGCATCAGACCTGCATCAAATGTAGACCCTGCAGAGAGATGCTGATGTAGCAGACATCACAGCTCAGCTCCCATCTTGCTTTCTGATAACCCAGCTCTGCTTCCTGTCCCCAGAGACCTTCTTTTCCTGCTGCTGATCATGGGCATCTTTGCATGAAGCTGTCTCACTGCTAAACAATGATTTTCGACAGAGTGATCATCTTCACCTTCCCCTTTACTGTGAAAATCAGATACATCTCTGCATCATGACCTTTTTCTGGCAAATATGTATCTTGTGAAACATGATGTGACCTTCAGAACTTCAGGGATTCTTTCTTGGTGGTCAGGGGTGAGTTTGGGGTGTGGGCATCTACTCACTTCCCACCACATAAGTGATCTTCCTGTCATGTGACCTTGGTGCTCACCCTTCAGTGAGAATGTCTTCCCAGCGTAAATTACTCTACTGCTAAAAGTTGTTTAATTTGACTATGACATTCATTCAGAATCTAGAAAATATAAATGAATCGGGACTTAAGATGATCCAGGAAGCTATTACTTCAATGATAACACGTCAAACAGAGTACAGAGTGATGCAGGCACATCTATTCCAGGAAATGCATTCACTATGGGGCACAAGGTATACAGTCACACACAAACATCTATGTAGCCATGTGCTCTTGGACCCTGTGTTTAGGATTGGCAGGGAAATGCCAGGTTGTAGGGGTCATGAAATTATGTTCAAATTGATGATTCAATTCATAGGCCAACTATGTATGTGAAAGAGTCCTGCTAGTTCATCTTGTGTCCAGTGCTGAGGGTTCAGATATTTTAAGCACTTGAAATTTCTTGCATGCAACAGGCATCTTTTGCAGCTTAAATTTGTATAACTTTTGGATATTTTCTATTTTTTAGCTTGTGTGTTTTTTGTCTGTGCATTTCTCACATTTGCTCTATGACTGAAAAATTTAAATTGTTCTCCTTTATTTATATTTTTATAGGTAAGGAGTTTAGGCAACTGATACAGATGGTTAGTTAGGAACAGGGTTCCCCAAGTGCCAGGTATCCCAAGGCCATTTATCAGTTTGAATAAGGGACAATTGATAAGAGTCAAGGTGTCCC
>PVHY01033442.1:0-11117 GCA_004024945.1 Uropsilus gracilis
CTCCCCCCTCCCTCTCTCTCTCCCAAAAAGTTCTCTGTTCCACTAGTCTTGCTCCTTGACTTTCTTCTGGTCCAACTTCCTGTTCCAACTGCTACTTCTGGCAGTTTAACTGCCACACCCAAGTGGGGGAAGGGCTAACTGCCACCACCTAATGCGGGAGAGGCAACTTCTTAACTGCCACAAGGGGGTGAGGGGCACCCAGTTATAGAATTTTCCCAGTCTGGCTGCCCAGCTAGTCCCACCTAATACCCAGTGGAGAGTCAGGATGATCTGACTATAACCTGGCTCACCAGCCTTCACATATCAGCTACTTGTTTTCCACATAGCAACCAGCTTCTGCTAATCAAAGAACACTGTCAAACCTACTCTTCCCTGGCTTTCTGGGCCTGTCCCTAAGAGAAGTATCACACTGAGCCTACTGGCCACTGGTGTAAAGGAATAAATGTGCCCTGCTCTCTACCTCTCCTGAGTGCTGCACATCAAGTGTGGTATTAATGGGATGAATATATCTCTGGGCTTTTGAATTCTCCCCACAAGCTTGGATGCTGACAGTGACAAGACCTCCTTCTGATAGTTTCCGACTCCAAAACCAGTGCAAAGATGTTTACTGTATAATCCTATGTCATAACAAGTTTTGTCCCTTGAATATTACAGCTATATTTTAATATTTTCCCATTTCTCTAATACACACATTAGGCACCACAGATATACATAAATTCAATGAAATACATAGTTTCTAAAGATCTTGATGTGTGAGAAATAAAACAAAGATGTGAGGGAAAATGCCAATAAAAGTAAGTTAGGAATTTCTTAGGAAATAAACTTATTGAAGTGTAATGTATAAACAGACAACTGTCTAATCATAATTGTGTTGACTGATGAATTATCATATAGTGAGCATAGCAGCTTAATCATTACCCAAATTGTGATATGGAACATTATGTTCTGCCTTTTCAGTGGTTTTCTAATACTGTCAGAAAAGAGCTTTGACATATTTTGTGACCACAGGCACTTATTTAAGTTGCAAAATGGAGAAGCAAAACAAAATATTCACTGTAACATCTAAGAACATTTGTTCCATGTGCAGAGAGAGACCCCTGCTGGAACAATTTTTTTTTAAAGGATCACCTAAACCCAGAGAAATTATGAGAAAGACAGGCATAACTAGGAGTCTGCTGACTCTGGAATAAAATTTCTGAAAGAATTTTATTTTAAGAAACAGAAAATGTATACATAGGGGTCTGCTAGGGACCCACATCCATCGTGGCTGTTTCGGTCCTCAGGAGGAATAAGAAAGAACAAAGAATACAAACACTGACATGGAATGGGTGAGGAAACAGGTAAAAGATTCTGCCCACACATCTAAGCAGGATACGAGAAGAAGCAAAGAGAAAGCCACTGCATCATTGCCAGAAAACTGACCATAGTGATGACCTATCACAGAATCATTCTTACAGCCTTACCAGGAATGAGTGGGATGTAATTCATCTAGGAGAGTAAGGTGTCTCTCCCCATTCCATGGGAGAGGAAGGCATAGAAATGGGGCATCAGCTTCACAGCAAAGCAACTTTCTCTAAGGGAGAGAAAATAACCTCCAAAGGTCATCAATAGATACCTCTCCACAATGAGTAACTTCTTTACTGACAATGACTGGGGATAAGGCCCCCTAAGCCAGAAGGTAGAGCTATAAGTCGAAGAGACAGAAAAACAGCACAGAGAATGGACAATGACTGACCTCAAATGAGAACGGACTGGCTGCCCAGTGCAAAGTTAAGACTGAGAACCTATCAACATGTTTACCATGTCTTAGGAACTCAATCCCTCACCAGCAAAAGGACATTGCCACAGAAAAGGGAGACCAATAGATTTAAGGTAGATCAAGAAATATCAAGGTGAGAGGATTCTGAGTGAATAGAGGGAGTGTCGGGGGGATGGGAAGTCATTCCAATAATCATTTGCTGATGTAAGAAAATTAAAGAAAGAATACAAAAAATTTTTTAAATAAATAAATATATAAGTGAAATGAAAAGACAAAAATAATATTTTACACAGGCACTTTCTGCAGTAGCGGAGGTTTTGAAGTGTTCCTTGGTGTTCAGGCTTACTTCTGTGCTTGTTTCCTTTAGATCCCACTTTAGGTAATGTGCAATCTAGCTTTATACTGTGTATCTTGACCTCCCCATTTCTTTGATTCCTGCTAGACTGATGTCTCTGAAGAATGCTCCTATGGACACTGTGGAGTGCATGATTATCTCTCAAGTTTAGTTTGAAACTGTTGTTTGGTGTTTGAGACACAGTCTATGAATGTGGCAGTTGATGCCAGGGTGTAGACCATAGTCAGTTGGATGCATGTCACTTAAACTTTCTCCACTGCATGACTTAACTTTTTCCCAGAGTTTATTCTATATACATACTCTTAGTAGGTTTCTCTTGGTGGTATATCTGAGGTCTGAAACTGCAGATTGTAAAGATAGAATCCCCAGTGAGTCCTATTTTGAGGATTGCCAGTTGAGATGAGAGCATTTGCCATTGGACTATGAATGCATGGGGTGTTGTGCAGTCTGAAGTGGAATGGTGATCACTCCATTGCAGTTATGAAGGTTTTATCAAGGATCTCTTTGGTTGAAAAGGGAAATACCCAGAGGGATTCATGTGCACCAAGTATAAGTACCAGTATTGTGGTTCTGAAGACCCCATTCCTTCCACACATGTTTTTTTCTGATTATTCTCTCACAAGAAAAACTACCAGCTAAAACCCTCCTCACTCCAAAACCACAATGTCAAAAATACTTACCGCACTCTTTCACCTACGAATCTCAAAAATTGCATATGTCTACTGATCCCCATTTCTGAGCATGTTCTGTGTGCATTCATCCCAGGTTTGGAAAGCCCAAGGGCTCTCCAATAAAGGCTGTCATAATCTTTCACCTTAGTTACTGTGTTAGGAAGTACCACTGCCTCTGAACTTATCAACTCTCCAAGTGACAGGGGAAGAAATCATAACTCTCTTATAATTAAAGCATTCCATCTCAGCCCTCAGAACTTTTAAAGTCATTGTACAAAAGGCTGTCTGACATCTAGATTCTTCTTTGGTTTTCAGTTCTATTGGTTGGTAGACTTTTCCTCATGTTCCTACATACTAACATTTCCAGCTACTTAAAGTTATCTGGAAACTACTTGGCATATGCCATTATAAGAAGAATAAACTTTTTTTCTCATTCACCATGCCAATAGTTGGTGAGTACCTCCTTTTTGATATTTTTATATTTGCCTTCTAACCACAGCTGAATATAACTATTTCTTCTTTCATACTACTACTATACCCTGGACATTTTTTATGGTCTGTTGTTTGCCAATTTCTTGAATTTAATTAGTTACCTGGCAATTTCTCCACACCTGAAGCAAATGTTGGCCATGTCTGCTTTTGGCGGATATTCTTAGTACTCAGCTTATGACTAACTGGATTACCCCCACCACCACTACCACCAAAAAAGAGTTTTTTAAATAGTTTTTAAATGTGTTAGTGTTATAGGACAACCTCAGAGGGAAAGAGATGACCCAAGTTATGAGTCCTTGTTGGTGCTTAGGAACTCAAGAGAAGACCCAATAGTAAACATGGAGAGAAAGAGATGGGGTAGGGGGGAGTTTATTTACATGGGAAATAAGAAGGAAGGTAGAGAAAGAGAAGAGGGGGCAGAGAGAGACAGAGGCAGAGATACTGGTTGACTGGTACTTCCTACCAGAAACAAATTCTGAGTCAATAAACCAGGATGTAAGCAACCTCCCCTTTTAGGGAATCAGGTTCATGGCATGCTGGAAATTATAAACTTTGGTGCCTAACATCTCAGTATTGCAATGATGAGAGTGGAGACTGTAAAGACTTCAAAGCCATTCAGGTTGTCATTCACTCTTTTAGAATTTGCTCTTTATACTTCTAACAGTAAGTTACTTAAAACTGAAACCAGTGATTTTGAAGGTAAATGTCTAGAAATGTAAGGCAATATGTTATTTTAGCTAAACGACAAAGTAGAGTTATGAGAAGAAAATATATTTGTGGGTATTTGTTATGTATGTAAAGAAAAACACAATTCAATTTTAGAATGTTCAAATCAGGATACAGAGAAGCTAAGTTGAGCTTCATTAAAATGAGTACACATAGTAGATTGTCTTCATTTGGTTAGAGTGGTATTTTTGCAGAAAATTGTTTAGCAGTCAAAGTACATCAGGTTGGAGATAGGATGGATTAAGAAAATATATCACCTTCTTTGTGATACAGTGAAAGGCACTTACAAGTATTAGCAGTAGACTGACCTCTGAAATATGGCTGAAGAGGTAAGTGGAAAGTAAATAGCCCACAGGAAAGGACGGACTTTGATATACAGAGAGCTTTCCTTTTTCCATACCTAAGTTTTAATTCCCTTCTATAAATTTCTAAGACTTTATTTGTATTAAACACTTTAGAATGAGTTTGTTTAAGATTTGTGGACACATATAAATGGGGTTGAATGATAGTATCCATTCAGACAAAGCAGCTGAGTTAGGAGTAGTTGGAGTGCCTCACAAGGTATTAATAAGAGCAAAACAATGAATGAATGATATACATAACCCTTGCTAGCTTTTATGGAAACCTTGAAAAGCTTATAAGAAGCTGCTTATTCTCCAAGACTACTCACTTGCATCTGCCAGAAAATTGATCTAATATACTTATGTTATGACTCTCTGTAATGACTCTGTTAAAGTAACATTTATTAGTGGATTACAGGTTGTCAGGTGGTAAATGTCAGTTCAGCAACAGATCACAAGGAGAGTTGAAATATATTTTATTTGTTATAAATTCTGAGGGAAGTACTGGATGTAAAATAGAGAGAGGGAGATGTGGGGGAGAGAGATAAAGAGGGAGAAAAGGAAGGAGGCTGAGAAAGAGAGAGAGCTGGGTCATATGCCTTTGTTGAAACTGATAAGTGAAGTGTTTTGTGGTTCCTAGACTAAGTTAATTCAAAAGGAGTCAGATTTTAGAAAGTCCCACTGGGGTCTTATCTAAGGGTCTCAATGGCATATAGTGATTGGAGAAATTGTATCAGGAATTTACATTTCCTTGTAGTTTTGAAGATCATTATTTTGTGCATGCATGGAGGGTTTAGTGTACTCCTCTTGTACACTTATGTGGTTGCTTAAAAACATAAATTCATGCAAATATAAGTGGCAATGTTCTCTTTGACCAGTCCTCTCTTGGTCTGATTAACATCTTAATCAGATGCTTCAGGGTATCTCCAAGGCATGCTAATAATTGTAACCCACTACAGGCTGTTTGACCAAACAAAATAGATACTGAGGCAGCAAATACCATAGAGTAGCTTGACTTAATGCTGGATAACTTAGTTTGTTAGAGTATTTCACTCTTATCTGCTAGAAACTTTGTTATATTAACTGTATAATGTACACAATGTAAATTGTGTCTCACTATGTGTAGTGTCCCTGTATGTACAGACCTGTATAACCATACACAGTATCTATGGTAGTAACAAAGATGAATGCAGTACATTAGTTTGTGTTGGAGATGCCCCAAAGCATGTGGAGTAACATGTTAATCAGAATAAGAGAGGACTGGTCAAAGAGACCATTGCCAGTTATATTTGCATGAACTTATGTTTTTGAACAATCACACAATATGTATATTTTTACCAAGCTAAGCAACAATATAGGTGATGACAGCTGTAATTTAGCACATTGTTGTTAAAAGAATGTCCCTTTTGAAGCCAGTTCAAGGATTTTTCCCAGACATGTCTTTTAAAAAGAAAGTATATTACTTCCAGTGCATAAATCTGAAAAGGTGAGTTGCTTTATTTATGTACAGGGTTGTAAACCAATGTTACCTCAATTGAAAAAAAAGAAAGAAACCATTGTTTATCCCCCAAAAGGTGACATGTCTGATCACCTTGTTCAAATCAAAAGGATTAGTACCCTACTGACTCTGACTTAATTTCTCTTTACCCAACATTATCCATTTCTGCCTGAAACTATCAGCTCTCATACCTCAGGCAGTAAGGACTGGAAAAAAGACCAGGGATCCAATTTCATAATTAAGTGTGAATTGGTTGGTCCATCTGTATCTTGTGAATTGCAAAGGGTTGAATTCTGCATTCAGGGATGAGGGAGCTAGGAAAAGGGGTCAATATGCAGTATTTGTTCATTGGAACTGATGTTTGTTTATGGGAAAGGTCAGGACATAAGCACGCTGGAAGGAGAGGGAATAAAACAGATGCTGTCTGATCGGCCAGGGTCAGGAGACAGAAGTGGAGATACCCTGTCCTGATGCCACAGAAAGAGGGAATGCTGGACAAGGAGTAGACAATCCGAGATCCCTAGATAGAGAAGTCTGGAAAAACTCTTAAATGCCAAGATTTTACCTAGAAGGTAAACCCCAAGGAAATAAGAGTAGGGGAGGAGGAAGTAAAGCAGAACAGGAGTAAAACAAAATGCAAAATGATGTATTACTAATCTGACCATGAATTCTCAAGACGATATGATTAGCATCAAGAAGACATGATTGGCATCTTTTTTTCTTTTTTTTTTTTTTTTTGAGACTAGGTCTTGCTATTTTTGCCTGTGGAACTGCAGGCTCACAGTGTGGTTGCCTGGGGTACCACAGACTCAAGCAATCCCTAACCTCAGCTTCCCAGGTAGCTGGGATTACAGGCACGCGCTATTCCCAGCTATTTTTGGGGGACTAGGTCCCACTATGTGCCTCCGGCTGTACTCGAACTGTGATCCCTAGCCCCGGCCGCAGCTTCGTAGACTGCCGCTTACAGGTATGTGCCACCATGCCCAGCCACATGATTGGCATCTTAATAACATAAGGCAAGTCTTCACCACAGAGAGATCTGCTTCAGAATAATCCTATTGGAGCAGAAAAGAAGAAACATTACCCACGTTCTCTCTTCCACCTCTTGTTGATCAAAGTCTTACTCATTTGGCTATGAACTCTCCTGGTTACCTGGTAAATTAACCTGTGCTCAGAGGTAACTTTTCCAGAAATGTCTGTAGGTGTGGACAGGTCAAACTGTCTATGGAGCTGCTCTGACCATCTGAAACCTAACTGCATCTCAGAGGGCACTGACAAAGCAGGTGGCAATAGGATATGAGCTGGTGTTTGTAGCAAAGGTGATATTTACACCACAGAAACTCAGACCCTTCACAGGGGCTGGTTACCTGGGAAGTCAGGCAGTTGGCCCAGTTTTGAAGACCTAGAGGCCCAGACGCTCAGGAGAGGCTCTCAGATTGGACCTGGAATTAATATTTAATGACACATTATATTTCAAAGTGGGACGTTGTATCAACTGTCCCCAGGGATAGGGGAAAAATGGAAATGGGTAAATATTTTTGAGCTCTCTTTGGATTCTGCTGAATTCCTTTCTAACAAAAAAACTTTCAGTAAGCAGGTGGAATCTTCTTCCTTGCATCTGAAACCTCTGCTTTCTATCATAGACCACCTTTTGGTTTATAAAATGTAATGTGTTTTACTTGCTCTGGCTCCACAGTGTGTGAGTACAAGAATTTATAGGAGCTTTGGATGGAAAAACTTTTTTTAATGATTCAAGAACAAATCACCAATGAGACTATATATATAAAGATGTTTCAGATTTTATTGTAGGATATGAAGAAAGAAATTAGCATTTGTTAATGGTCACTCAATATACCACATGCTTATGTATGCTATTCAAAGTATAGAGCCTTTCAGAAGAGGCTTTAAACACACCACAGAAAATTTCAACACAGCCAGAGTTGTACAGTCACCCATCAAGTGTCATTTTTTGAAAACTAAAACCTGTTTTAGTTAACATTCTCTCACTCTGATACCTTAATTCATGTTTTCTGCTGGAATCTTTGGATTATCACTGAACTGAATGCAACACTTCTTACCTAGTAGGCCTCAAAAATGTTCAAAAAACAGAATTGGAGTCATACACCATCTGCTACTCAAAACTGCCTTCTACAGAGTAAGTAAAAAGCTGCTTTGTATTCACTGTGCATATAGCAATAGTTTTTCATTTGCTTATGGACCATGTACAACAGCAGCTATCTTGATGTCTCATCAAACTTGTTAAAAGAAAAATTTACCTGTCTGTATATGTCTGTGCATGTATAATAAGTCTTTTGTTTTGGAAAATGATAGAGACAATGATAACTACCTACAAATCACTGAAATGACTGCTGTATAATTAACCTTCATTTCTATATTGTACTCCCAAAGATTCCCATTTGATTTTAACACACTGTTGCTATTTATGTGCTATTTGTTTCTCATTATAAGTTGGAACATGCCACTTAGATTTATTTACAGGTGGATAATTTTATGACATAGGTGTTTCTTGCCCTAGCAGCTACTAATGGTGCTGCATTTATTCATGTAGTAACTATTTATGAGTTTCCTGCTGGGTGTCAGGCACTGTGGGGGGTTTTGGTGTTTTGGACTTCAGTGATTTATAAGCATTGGCCTGATTCTTCTCAATGGCTATTTGATTTTTTTATATCAACTACATGAAAATCTAAATTGCTGTAACAAAGAACCTAACAAACAAGTGCATTAAGGAAGGAAGGCTATTTCTCTCACTTAATGGTCCAGAATGGATAGGTGGGTCCCTCTCTCCCTGCTGGCCCTTGCAGTCCTCAGCTTCCTTCGCCCAAGCTTTCACTCTGAATAGTCCAAGGTGGGTCAAGGCACCTCAGTATGGCTCAGGGGAAAGAAAGGTGGGGAGAAGATTGTGCTTTAAGTGACACCTATCATTTCAGTACACTTCAGCAGCATACCTGGATGCTAAGGAACATGGGACACTTTTCCCCAAGTGGGCACAGACACAGGTACAACCATACGCAGATGGAGGCAGGGAGGAGTGGAAAGGTGGGCATAGTTGGAGGCACCAAGGACTCCTTCCAGGCATGCCTTGTTGACTGGGTACACCCATGACCATTACCACCATTTTTCATTTTTTTAATTAAATAATTTATAAATATATATGTATATATATACATATGCACACACACACACATATTTTACATCTTTGTATTCCCTGGGGATCAATTACCACCTACCCTCTCTGATCACTCCCCCTCTCCTGGCCTTTTGTTTGTTTTTCCTATATCCCATATATTAGTGAAACCATTTGGTTTCTGCCTTTTTCTTTCTGACTTGTTTCTGCTAATATGATTTCTTCTAGATCCATCCATGTTATTTCAAATTCATCAAATTTGTCAGTTATTTTTAATTAATGAGTAATATTCCATTGTGTATATGAATGTGTCGTTTTCATTCATTCATCTGTTTTGAGTCTTATGGGTTGTTTCCATGTCCTCACAATTATAAATAGTGTTGCAATAAACATCCAAGTACAGGTTTCCCTTTGTGTAAGTATTGAGGTCTCCTTTGGGTAGATTCCCAAAAGAGCAATTGCTGGATCAAATGGTAGCTCCATTTTCATTAATTTGAGGGTCCTCCACACTACTTTCTAAAGTGGCTGGACCAGTTTACATTCCCACCAGCAGTGTTAAGAGTGTTCTTTTCTCTCTGCATCCATGCCAGCACTTGTGGTTGCCTATTTTTTTGATGTGGGCCTTTCTTATTGGTGTAAGGTAGTGTCTCATGGTTTTGATTTGCATTTCCCTGCTTGCTAGTGAAGTTGAGCATTTTTTCATGTGTCTAATGGCCATTTGCATTACCACCCTTTTTCAATTGCTACTTTGAAGTCATTCTGAGACCCTGTTTTTAGAAATAAAGGTTTTTGATGACTAGCTTTTTTAGAAGTCCATGTTGGTTCAGGAAAATGTCACTTTTTTTCTCCTCATCTTTGATGTAACAATGTTATTCTCATTTTCTTGGTCTCATTTCTAAGTGTTGAACCCAAATTGATCCACCTCTACCACTTCTTGTTGTTTTTAGATCTTATCTTTCTCAGAAACCTTATATTGTTAGGGCTATTCCTTTTGTGGCAGGATAATATATTAAAAACTATCTACTGAAACATCAACTGGTACTTTTTCCTATTTTGGAGAATTAAAATGTTAGATGTTTAGTGTTTTTCTGTTTGTTTGTTTGTTTTTCTGAAAAATCAGGTCACTGCTGTCTCCTGCCTTGAGCAAAGGTAGGGGACAGTGCTTCACTGAAGGCTGGAAGCAGAAGTTATCTGAAGTTCTTGCTTGGAAAGTCCAATGTATTGAGCGTATTTTGCCAGGTCAGTCTTTTATAAGAAGTAGCTTTCCATCAGGCTTATGAGGAGGGCTTAACTGCTAGGTCCCTACCTCCTAGAGTCAAGGATTCTTGTCAGACTTGAAAACTTGTATATCTAACAAGCTCCTAAGTGCTGCTGCCATTGCTATTGCTCTGGGGATCCCACTTAGAGAACCCCTACGAGAGAGGTGAGGTGAGGTGAGGAGGAGGATGTCTCAAGAGGACTGCAGAAGCAGCATAAGGAAGATATACAAATTCTGCAGGTTGACAAGGAGTCAAAGGTCCTGGGGAGCATTACATGGTATCCTAGGGAAATCTCTGGTAACTGCTGCCATCAATGTCTCCTGCCTCTGCCTGAAGAGGAGCAGACCCCCTGAGCTCAAGGAAACATGTGGCCTTTGCTGACACCCATAACAAAGACAGACTGGACTTCTGGCTGCTTTGCAGGCTTGGGAAGTATTCTCTGCTGAGACACCCCCACCACCTGCCAGGATCCACCCATAATCATGGCGAGCAGGTTTAAGAATCCTGAGACCGAATTCCCAGCAGCTCTGATAGATTAAGACAGAATGAGGTGGAATTAGATTTCAATGAAGAAACATGACATTCTTTCACATCTGGATTTACAGGGTAAATTTTCTATCTGCTTCATTTTTTTTTATTTATTTTTTTAAAATTTTTTTATAATCAAATAGTTTATATGTATATACATTTCATATCTTTGTAATACCGGGATTCACCCCCCCACCCTCCCTGACCATTCCCCCTCTGTCCCGCCCCCTCACCCCGAGTTGTAACCATTTGGTGTCTGTCTTTATCTTTTTAACTTGTTTCTGCTAATGTGATTTCTTTTAGGTGTGTCCATGGTTTTTGGTTTTTTTTTTTGTGTGTGTGT
>PVHY01033443.1:0-11092 GCA_004024945.1 Uropsilus gracilis
ATACTCTCTGAATATACACTTCCTTTTCTGCATGGTCAGTTCTTATAACTCTACCTATTTTTACAACCCTGGACTTCTTAGGACACATTTCAGATGAGTATTTTCTATTTGTCTTTTCTCTCCTCTCCACATGATAGCAGAAGCCCCACTGGTTTTGCTTGAACACATTTCAAACTCATTTCTCCCGAGTCCAAACAGGTTGCCTGTTTCTTTTGGGGCTCTCATCCCAGAGAGTTCACTCTCACAAGACTCAGGAGAAAAGCCGAAAGGCCGTGCAGCTAACATTATTAGGCTTCTACTTTCCCACAGCTTGTACCTCAGATAGTCCCATCTGAGCAAACCAGATCCCGTGACTCTGAACAGTGACTTTGTATTTTATTGAGGTTTTATTATCGTTGGATTGATTCAAGAAAAACTACTCATTTATGGTAGAAACTTGAAACATCTTACCTGAAAATAGCTTAAACCAAAGAACAGTTCACCTCTATTTCTAATGCATAAATATTTAAACAAATTTTACGCAACCATGATTCATAGAGTAAACACCCTTGACTGATAACTGGGGAGTTGCATTCAACACGTGATTCTTTCTTACGGGATCAATGTTATTTTCACTTTCCTAATTTATTGCTGCTGAATCTGTGTCATACATCCCTCTGCAAATTCTTTGAACAACTATCTCTTATACACCATAGGAGTCAGTCCCGCCAGGCTCCGGCAGAGACTAGCACAATACCTGTTCTGTGTCATTGGCAGCTCGTCTCTCAGTCCTGTATTCCCATGCACTGCCGAAGTACACATGCTGCATTATCAAAGTCCACACAAGCACCCCAGACTTTCCTTTAGTGATAGTGTCAGAATTACCTGTGGTCACAAGACATGTACCACCATATGCATACAAGTGAGATTTCTCAGTGTCTGTATCCATTAAAGGATAGAGGTGATGTCACCTGTAAGGTGAACATCCTTAAGTTTGCAGGGTCTCACTTTAAAAATGTCATCTATAGAATGCTTACTGTATTATCTGAGATTTTAAGAAACATGAACAGGAATGGTCAAGACATTTTTAAGAATAAATATCGAATTAGTCATGGAAACTGTTTTAGGCTATTCATTTCTTATGCAGCAACAGGCATCACTAATATGAACTTAGAGATCAGGGCTTGCTTTCATTGAGATCATGGTTTCTGCCAAACAGGCTAAATGATGCATGGAAATGATCACACAGAGTGTAGAGAAGCTACCTGGGTTTTTCTCGAAGCTGACTTAGAGTTCACATATGGTACACAATATCTTTATTATACCTTTTCCTACTGTAATGATGTGACAGAATAGGTGTTCATGCTGATTTTTGTGAACCCCAACTCTTCACACTCCCAATATTCACTTTCCTTGTTCAAAAGTAAAATGTATAGTTTTCATATATGAAAATGTTGAGGCAGAAATGACCAGAGGAAACAAGGCATGCAAATTCATCTGAAAACCAACACGCTCTGAAGGGAGGATTCTCATTTGGCTGATCTAATATGTCTTTGTATATTTGAGCCTCCCGGGCAGGTCAGCCCCATGAAGGAAGGTCCAACCCTGGATGGAACACTATCCCTTCACCCCCAAGATCCTTCTCAGTGCCATGTTCGAAGGTCACTGAAGTCAGCCAGCTCTGGGCAGCTTGCTCCACTTCTGACATCTTATTCAGAAACCACCATCTTAGCTGGACTCCTGAGTTCAGGGCATTTTAACTGAGATGTTATTGGACCAAGCAGTCAGTCCCCTGTATCCTACGGGATGCTTTCAGACCCCGTATCCTACTGGCTTGTTAGTCACTAGGAGGCAATAGCTTCCACAGAGTGGTTCCCTGTTTCTGAAGCTGAACTTTTCCGTGCAGACTACATCAGACAGGCTTCTCCACGCCAATCTTCCTGGCTGTGTCAGTTGTTTCTGTGCCCTGAGGAACTTAGGAAAACATCTCATGACGTTGGAAGCCCTGCATCCTCAGGCAACTACCAGCCCTTGCTGGCATAAAGCTGACCTTGACTGTATTTCCAAGTACTGCCATGGGGAAAGTCACTGGGTGACACCACAGGAAGCAAGGAGTGCCTGCATTTTGCAGGAAGCCGCTATCTTGTGTTCATGGAAAACTTGTTGTGAACATGTTCATAATACCCAAGGGACAGACATTCTATGCAAAAGCTAGAAGAATTCCATTGGCTTTCTGCTCTGATTGTTTTTCTTTTTTATAAATATAAGAAGACCTAAAATATATATGAATTAAGGAGCTCAAATGGTTAAAATAATAGAAAGAGATGAACAGAGCTTAACATTTCCCTTTTTGAAAACATGTTGAAAGTCACAAAGGTGGAAACAGAGTGTCTCTGACATCATGAGCAAGGGAAATATGAGAGTGGCAAGAAATAAGTCCTGTATACACGGTCTAGTCACCTTTCACCAGAGTGCCAGAACTCCACACCGATAAAAAGACTGTCACTGCAACAAACAACATTAGAAAGACTGAGAAGAAATAAATAACATAGAGAACAAAAAGACTATTCAGAGGATCAACAAAACTAAGAGCTGGTTCTTTGAAAAAATAAATAAAATTGACAAGCCCCTCGCAAAGCTCAAGAGAAAAGACCCAAATAAATAGAATCACAAACGAGAAAGGAGAAATCACCACAGACACAAAAGAAATTCAAAGGATGATCAGAGACTACTATGAACATCTATATGGAAACAGATACAACAATCTGGATGAGATGGACAAATTCCTGGAAAAATACAACCACCCACAACTGAACAAAGAAGAAATAGAGAGTCTAAACAATCCAATCACAAGCAGTGAAATTGAAGCAGTCATAAAAACTCTCCCTAACAACAAAAGCCCAGGACCAGATGGTTTTACAAATGAATTCTACATGATATTCAGAGAGGAAGTAACACCTATACTATTAAAACTCTTCCAAAAAATTGAGAAAGAAGGGAAGCTCCCAAACACATTTTACGAAGCAAACATCACACTCATACCAAAACCAAACAAGGACAGCACCAAGAAAGAAAGCTATAGACCAATTTCCCTAATGAACACAGATGCAAAAATATTAAACAAAATACTAGCAAATTGAATCTAACAATGCATAAAAAGCATTATTCACCATGACCAAGTGGGATTTATCCCAGGGGCGCAAGGATGGTTCAACATCCGGAAATCAATTAACATAAACCACCATATCAATAAGAAGAAAAACAAAAACCATATGATCATATCAATTGATGCAGAGAAAGCATTTGACAAAGTCCAGCACCCATTTATGATAAAAGCCCTTGAAAAACTGGGGATCAAGGAACCTACCTCAACATAATAAAAGCCATCTATGACAAACCTACAGCAAACATCATCTCAAATGGGGAAAAATTAAAATCATTCCAGCTGAGATCTGGAACTAGGCAAGGATGCCCACTCTCTTCATTACTTTTTAACATTGTGTTGGAAGTCCTAGCCAGGGCAATAAGGCAAGAGAAAGATATAAAAGGGATACAAATAGGAAAAGAGGAACTGAAACTATCATTATATGCAGATGATATGATTCTATATGTAGAGAACCCCAAAAAATCCACAGAAAAACTCCTTGAAATAATTAACCAGTTCAGTAAGGTTGCCGGCTACAAAATCAACACACAGTAATCAGTAGCCTTCCTATACACAAAAGCCAAGCAGAAGAAGAAATTTAAAAAGTCATCCCATTTACCATCACACCAAAAACAATTAAATACCTGGGAATAAACCTAACAAAACACATAAAAGAACTATACAAAGAAAACTTTAAAATGCTACTAAAAGAGATAGAAGAAGACACCAGGAAATGGAAAGACATTCCTTGCTCATGGATGAGAAGAATTAACATCATCAAAATGGCCATCCTACCAAAAGCAATCTACAGATTCAATGCAATCCCCTTAAAAATTCCAATGACATTCTTTAAAGAGATATAACAAAAATTACAAAAATTCATATGGAATAACAAAAGACCTCGAATATCAAAAAACCTCCTCTCCAAAAAAGAGAGAATGGAGGACTAACTATTCCAGACTTCAAGCTATACTACAAAGCCATAATACTTAAAATGGCATGGTACTGGTACAACAACTGACAATCAGAACAATGGAACAGAATTGAGAATCTGGAAATAAAGCCACACACATATAGCCAATTAATCTTTGACGAAGGAGGGAAAACTAACATTGGAACAAAGATAGCCTCTTCAACAAATGGTGCTGGGAAAACTGGACTAAGACATGCAAAAAAATGGACCAAGACATCTCTCTCACACCATGTACAAAAATTAATTCAAAATGGATAAAAGACTTAGATATCAGACCTGAAACCATAACATACATAGAGGAAAAAATAGGCAAAACCCCCCATGAAGTACAATTCAGAAATCCCTTTCTGGAATCATCTGCAGAAGGCAAAAAATTGAAGGAAAACATAAACAGATGGGACCTCATCAAACTAAAAAGCTTCTGCACGGCAAAAGAGACAACAGAAAAAACTAAAAGAAGCCCAACCAAATGGGAAAAATTTTTCGCCCTCCAAAAGAGTGATAAGGGATTAATAACACTGATCTACAAGGAACTCACACAACTAAACAAAAACAAAACAAGATGCCCAATCAAAAAGTGAGGAGAAGAACTAAAAAGACATTTCTCCAAAGAGGAAATACAAATGGCCAACAGACACATGAAAAACTGCTCAGTATCACTAGCAATCAGAGAAATGCAAATCAAAACCACAATGAGATACCACTTTACACCAGTAAGAATGGCCCACATCAAAAAAAAAACAAACAGGCAACAACAAGTACTGGTGTGGATGTGGAGAGAAAGGAACATTCTTACACTGCTGGTGGGAATGCAAACGAATCCAGCCACTATGGAAAGCAGTATGGAGAACCCTCAAACTAATGAAAATGGAATTACCATTTGACCCAGCAGTCGCATTTCTGGGAATCTACCCAAAGGAGACCTCAATGTGGGTACAAAAGGACACCTATGCTCGGATGTTTATTGCAGCACTATTTATAATTGCAAGGGCATGGAAACAACCCAAATGCCCCAGAACAGATGACTGGATGAAAAAGATGTGTACATATACACAATGGAGTATTACTCATCAATTAAAAATGAGAAATTTGATGAATTTATGGAAACCTGGATGTACCTAGAAGAAATCATTCTAGCAGAAACGAGTCAGATAGAAAGGGACAGAAACCAAATGGTTTCACTAATATATGGTCAACCAAATGAAACTGCACAAGGGGAGAATGGGGACCAGCTGGAGTGGGTGGGAAGGGGAGGTGGTGGGTGACCCCTAGGGACTGAAATTATGTGAAATATATTTAAATAAAAAATTATATATTATTAAAAACAAAAAAAAACAAAATAAAAAAGAAAGACTGAGTTGCCAAATGTCGAAGTGTTCACTTGGGGGCCCCACCTCCTACACAGGTGCCTATAGATACCTCACCTCAAACATAAATATCTACAATTAGGACATGAAAATATTTAAAACATCTAGAGTAAAATATGGTGGGAAGATTTTAGATTCGACATTACTTTTACAAATATGGCACAGCGGCAGAAGCAAAATGAACAACAACAATGCCTGCACCACAAAGGAAACACATACCAGTGAAACAAGGACCGACAAGTGGGAGATATTCACAAAGCTATTACTAAGAGACCAGCCTCATAAAAACCTCTCACAAGTATCACAACTAAATGAAATAGGGAGTAAAAAAGATGAATGGGCATTTTTCTAATAACTAACAAACACTACATTCTCACTACATTCACTACATTCTCAGTGTCACTGACCATCAGGAAAACACAGATGAGAATTAAACGATGCTGTGTCACACCTGTTTTGATGGACACTGTGAAAACAATGTGAAAAGCATTTGTGAGAATGTGGAAGCATCAGGACTTAGGCACACCCTGGGGGGAAAGTGAAAGCACAACCATGATGGAAAACATTCTGGAGTCTCCTCTACAACGTTCAAACCCCTGACCCCCAATCCAGGGACCATGACATGGCCTCTGCTCAGCAGACTCAAATTCAGGTTCTCAAGGACACATCTGTACACTCATATTTGCAGTGGTGGTGATATTCAGCAGCCAAGAGTCAGACACTTCCTAACAATTCACCCACAGACCAGAGGAGGAAGGAGCTGGTGCATGCAATGACAGAATTGTGATGAATCTGCCCAGAGGAAAATGTTACCAGGTGCCATGTCAGGAATGATGCCTGCTGACGCTTACCCAAAGGAATTGTCAGCTGTGAAAAGACAGATACATGTCACTTGCTTTAGATAAGCAAGTGGTCTGCACTGACCAAAGCTGTGAAAAGACGGATACATGTCACTTGCTTTAGATAAGCAAGTGGTCTGCACTGACCAAAGCTCTAGGAAACAGACCAGAAGCAAACAGTGAGGAGCAGCCTGTGGCAGCGGGTGCCACTTTCCAGACTCCAGGTCCTCAGTGGGGGTTGCTGTGGAGAAAAGGGGCAGGGAGGGAACTCGAGGAAAGGGGATGGGCTTTCTGGGAGTTAAAAAAAAAAAGCTACTGAGGCTTTTTGCAGTTAAGCTGCTGGCCTTTGACAGTCAAACTGGTCCATGGAGAAGTCACCAGCTTGCCTGGGGCAGCATCAACAAGGACCTGGTTCTCTGCTCAGCGGGTGCATGTGGTCGCACATATCCTGCAGAGGTTCTCTCCATCTCTCTCTCTGTCTTTTTCTCACTTTGTGTGTAAATAAATTCGGTCATTGTTTCTCACCATGGGTCTGGTTGTGGGTCACACTCTGAAGTGTTAAACACACAGGTGTCCCCCAGGTGTGGCCTGTTTCAAGGGCAGAATGACAGCTGACAGGTGCTGGGGAAGAGGGCAGTAAGGGCTTGGTAGAGCTGCCGTTTCACAAGATAAAATAGTTCTGGAGTCACATCACGCAAAAATGCACACAAAGCAGCAGTAACTGCAAGCTGACGGTAAAGCCTGCTGACACAGCATCACACACGAGGTGGCACATGTGCACACATGTGCACAGCTCTGTCATCTCAGAACTTCAGTGTGTCCTTCCTCCAGCCCAGGGAACTTGGAGTGGTGTCCTTCCCTGAATGGACCCACAACTGGAGAAGTAAGATCTGGCTGGAGAGTTGAAGATGAGAACCAAATGAGGACAGATGAGACCAGCTCCTTAGCAAGACAGTACTGGGACATGCTGGGAGCCCACATGCCATCTCCTCCAGGGAGCTGCTCCTTAGATGGCCCTGCCTCCCTCCCTCAGTGGACACCAGCCTGCATCTAACTCCCCTCCCAGACCACTGATTCCCTACCTCCTCCATTCCACCACCTGCCCTTTCCAGCCAGGAGTGATGCCCACATGGACTGATGATGTGCTGGGGCAGAAAGAGCCCAGAGCCACCATGCCACCGTGACCAGCACATGTAAGTAAGTGTCTTTAGGGCCAGGTGACTGTGAGAATGGGCAGGCCTTGCTTCAAAGATTTTGATTCCTCGGTGTGGTGAGAAAGTTACAGCAATAGGACTCAGGCAACATCGAAAATGCCCTAAACCACCGAGTGCTGTGCACCGTGAGAGTTTTACATCAATAAAATGGACATGAAACAGAAAGTCCACACTATTGCTGCCACCCATAGGAAATAACTTATCGGCTTTAAGTGTAGACAACACAAAACAGAAAGGCTGAAAAAAAAAAAACATTAATCAATGCAAAATGGAAACATCAAATTAGTAAAGAGAAAAAATAAAGTTAGCGATAAAAGGAGCCAGGTAAGGCCATGGCTCTCCACAGCCACCCAGGAAAATGCCCCACATGGGCCACTGGTGTTCCTGGGTGTGGCAATAGCAAGGCCACAAGTGCTAGGGGCGATACCACAGCGACACTCCAGGAGACAGACTGGAAGCTGGGCCCAAATGTTTGTCCGGTGGGTGAACCTCACCGACATGACAACCTAGTGGGGAGGTATCCAAAGCTTCTACCAGGAACTGTTGACTGGGCGCTTGGAAATCAATGTGAAACAGGGTAAAAAAAAAAAAGACGTTTTGACTTGTTTTAAACTTATAACATACACCTATGCCTGCTTCTCTCTATGAAGCAGGCTACAAGCCATTCATTTACCTTTAGTCTTTACCTTTAACCCTGAACACATCTGCCTGCTTCTCCCTACAATGCAGGCTCTAAACTGTTCATTAGCATTTTCACTGTACCTGCCTACCATTCGTATGCAAAAATCAGCTACCAGCTTCTCTCAGCTTTCAGACCTAAAAAGAAAAACTCAGAAACGGTTTGAACTTTAAACTAGTTTGCTTCAATCTACCCTTTTAAATCTTAGTGGGTTCTTTCCATCATCCCCAGCCTCCCCAACCAAAATACCAAACTGTTAAATATCAAATGATAACCATTTTGTTAGCGGATATCAAGCAGCCAGAAGCCAACCATATAAGGCATCATTGGCCATCGGCCAGCAGCATCTCCTTATATGGCAAAGCCCCTCAGTAGCTAGATAAGACCCTTATCTCTTAGCCCTCATTAACCAAGCAAAGTACATCCACGTATGCCCAAGCCCTCACTAGCCAACCAAAGTAAGTCCACGTACTCCCAAGCCCCTTGCCAAGGGATAAAAGAAAAGTGTGTGGGGGCTCGGGGTCCGGACTCTCGGCCTGATGTAACCGCTGCGTCAGTGTTCCAGGTCAGTGCTGGACCCTGACTTAAGTCAGAAAATAAATGCCTCTTTCCTTTGCATCACCGTGTGCTGTTGCTAAACTGGAAACCCACGATGGCACTTCAACAAAACGAATGCAAAACTATCATTGCAGACTAATTTATTTCTAACAAAGTGATTTCCTAATTACTACAAAAGAAACATGTAAGTAAAACGCCGATTACTTTAACATTGTCCAAAACCTTTCTCATCATTGTCCAAAGTCCTTTCCCAGATTGTCCAAAAGTCCTCAGTCTCTCAGTCCTGATCATGTCACCAAAGTCCAGTCAAGTTCATCTCCAGAGCTTGAAGACATGTTCCTTTGGCTGCTCCCTTGGCTTGCTCCTCCTTGTCTTCCACGCTGTCTTCTCCTGTCCTCCAGGTAACAGGAACTCCATGGTGCTGGACCAGCAAAGATCACTTTCTTTTCAGACCTGACTTTCGCATGGCCTCTTCCAGACACAAGTCGAACGCAGCAAAACAAACTCCAGCATGCAGTTCAAATCTGCAAACTCCTTAACTGCCTTTAGCACACATGCTGCCAGCCTGGGTCAGACAAAGGCTGCAGGACTCATGCCTTAGCCACGTGGTTCACATCTTTACCCTACAAAATGGCCAATTCCAATCTCTCCTCCATTGAATCTCTCTCTATCGGATTCCCCAAATCAGAATCTCTCTCTTTGTTTCCACACAATTTATATACCCTGATTTCCCGCCTTCCAGAAACCATGCTTCACCTTCCTCTCCCTTGTATCTTTCTGAAAGGAAATTCTAATTAAGGTCATTCTCACATTTTAGCATATCTGTCCTTGAAATCTGTAATCTTAAACAGGAGACAATGAGGGGTGGGGAGCGTGTAACCCTATCAAAAGGGCAAAAGGGGCCAAAACGGTTCACCACAAGCGCAGCACTGCATAGATGCCAACTGCCAGTGGCCATTGGACTGGCAGCTCCTGAACCAGGTCGCTGTCAGCAGGGGCTGAGCTCCTGCACAGGGAGAGGTGATGGTTCAGCAGAGGTGACACAAGCTAGCCCTGAACCCTGGCCCAGGCTCCTGGTCAACCCAACCGTGCCAGGATGCCATGGGGCCCCATCCCTGCAGAGTGGCCCACAGGCTGAAGCAAGACCTACAGAGCGATGCACATCCAACAGCCGGATCCCGTGCAACACGGACTGGGTACACAGCAACACCTCACCACCCCCAGCTGCCAGCAAGGTAAAGGAGGGATAAAGGAGGGTTAGAGCACTCCCTGCAGGTCTGAGAGTGTGTTAGCGCACCCCCTGCCTGCCCTCTGGATGGCCCAGCAGAGGACAGGCTGGGACTTGGCTTCCCGCGCACTTATGTTGGTAAATAGGGCTTGAATGAAAAACCACGGCATTTACAATACACCAAGGAATAACACCAAACACTGCTGACGTGAACATCCAGCTAAGGGTGCACAATGCAGCACGGGGAAAGCAATGAAAGGGCTGAAAGCAAACATTTTTACTTTCACTTCACGGAAAACACATTGGGGCCACCTTCCCCCCAACATCGAATGGCTTTGTCGCTCCAGGTATGTTCTGTGTGGAACTTTCTGGGCACTGTGCAGTGTGGTGTGGAATGTGGTAAAGCAATCACGAGCATGTGGATGCTATAGGCGCAGGTAAGGACTCAAGGAGTCAAAATTTGTTGTGTATTTCCTGATAAAACTGGCATTCCGCGCCCCCCCTCCCCCTCTACCGGCCGCCCCCATGAACAGTTTGTATTTAAGGAAAAGAGGTATATTTAAGGCAGGCGAGACTGTCCTTGAAGATGTACTTGACAGTCTCAGTAGCTTTCTTCATCTCGCACTGGCTATTTTGTGCAAATAAGTCGTTCTTCATGCTGTGTCCCAGGAGCACGGGACCTCACCCAGGAAAAGGAAGAGGACTTGCAATGAGAGGAGCTGGAGTGACCAGAGTGGGGAAGGGAGCAGGCTGGTGATACAGAAGAGCGTTGATGAGGGGACGGCCATACCTGAGGGGAACAGTAACTATACAGATATGATTGAAGTATGAGATTCAGAAAATTCAAAATAAAAATATTTCTTCATTTATTTAGTGATCTTTATATCCTAAGATATTTGAGTAAATTTATGAACTGATGATATTACTTCCAAAGTTTAGTACTTCTAGAATTGAGACAGATACCAAAGGGAAAATAATGATGTTAAACTTTAAGATCATTTAAAATATCTTGGCATTTTGTTAATATGAATGAACATTATTTTTGCAGAGGTGAACATAAAATCATTTATCCATATTCCGATGCTACAGACCGGCCGTGCAAGAAAGACC
>PVHY01033444.1:0-11130 GCA_004024945.1 Uropsilus gracilis
AGAGGACGAATGTCATCACTTTGGGTTCTACAACCTGTTCAGGATGAATCACTTTCAACAAGTGTGTATTAGGAATCCAAACTCACCCTTCTCCCCCATCCTGTGTTACAATCCCTCTCACCTCCTGCTGCTGAGAAGTTCATGGGGGTGGCCTTCACAGGGGACATCTGGGCAACGTCTATCAGAATTCAAAATGCACATGCCCCTAGTCCCAGCCATTGAACTCTCAGGAGAAGAGCCTCTGAAATTGTCCAGGACACAAAGTTATGTAAGAATCTTCATATAATGTTATTTGTAATAGAAAAATTGGTGATATCTCCAAGTCCGATAGAAGACTGGCTACCTACTCATAGCGTGGCCCTATCATTTGACACTAAGCAACCATGAAGTGATTGAACCTGACCTCTCTGCTCTGACTTGGGAAGATGGTTCTGGTGTATTTGAGTAAAGAAAGCAGGTGACTAGCACGATCAGCCTGATAAAGGTCCTAGTGGCTACGCCTTTGTGCACAGATAAGTATCTTGAAAGATCTCTGTTTATTGGGGATTTCCAGGAAAATTCATGCTTTGAGACACTCTACCTACATGATCTCTCTGAGTCTTCACCAAGGTCATGATGCCTGAGACCTCTTCCCTTTTCACCTACATCATCTTCCCTCCCCTGGCTGGTTCCCCTAAGTGCACAAGCACACCAATAGTTCCTTAGTTTCCCAGATAATTGCAAACCTGCCCCAGACCTCCCAGAACCCCTTGCACATTATTCTGCTCTCTCGTCTTCCAGCATTTACGTCATTCCAGCCTCCTCTAGTTGTATTTCCTCCTCTCACATGGCTATTGCCCATGACCTCTGCCTTGATAAACCCAACAGATGACACTTGACCTTCTCTTTGTGAGAGTCCCTTCCTCCACTTGCAGCCCTTGCTGCTCCCCTCCCACCTCCAGGGCTGGCTCTTTCTTGGGTCTTCAACTTTGAGGGAGCCCAGGGCTCTGTCCTTGGTCCTAATTTCCTTCCCCTCCCTCACCCCAGACCCCCTCCCCAGACTTGGGGCCACATGCCATTCATTCATCGGATGATGGCTCTCACGTTTGTTATATCTCAGCCTGGACTACACCTTGAAGCCTTGAATTCATGCATCCACTGGCCTGTTCTCCTTTCTTCTTCTCATCCTCCTTCCCTTTGTCCTTGCCCTGACTTGCTCCTTTCCCCCTCTTGCTGTCTTCCAACAAAAATAATATACTACCCCTATAATTCGTGCACTAAAGCACGTGTGTGTGTGTGAGTGAGTGTGTGTGTGAAACTACCGTATGAGCAAGGACCATCTACAATAGAAAGCAATTCCACACTTTACAGAAAGATTTGTCAAAGTCTTCCTTGAAAGGCTGTGCTCTCCGGGGGCCTACAGAAAAACGATTTTGATTTATAAACACTTTTCTTTCATGCTCCAGTGCAACCCTTAAAAATGTGCTCCATTTCTGTTTCAAGTTCTGTCCAATTCAGCCAGTATTTTTTCAAGCTCCTACTAGAACCAGGCACTGTGGTTGGCCTGTGGGAGAGCAAAGATCTCTGTACTCAGGGAAACTGGCACTATGGCCCTCCCAGAGAGGAGGCTTCTAAGAAGAACTTGCCTGGGGAGCTGATGCCACAGGAAACTTATCAAGACCCGAAGCATAGCAAGCAAAAGGAACCAGTGGCCAGCACCAAGGTGCCCCTACTCTGACACAGTTTCTCTCCTTGACTGAACTCCAGTCAGGCGCCTCCAGCCCTCTTCCTGAAGAGGCCCTGGCCTCGGCCCCCAAAGATGAGCAAAATGTTTGCATAGTTTCTAGTGGCTCAAGGCCGCATTCCTAAAATGACCCTGGACCCTCTTGAAAAGCCTGCCTGAGGACTCCTGGCTGCCAAGCAGCTACCCCTGACTGTTGCAGCATCTGACATAAAGTACTATTAACCAGGCTCTTGGAAGGAAGCTGGAACCTGGCTTCAGGAAGTGCCACTCAGCAGAGCCACCGGGGGCCATGCCCCTTCCTACTTCTCGGTCATTTTTCACCTGTCTGCTTCTGCTCAAGCCACACCTTTCCCCTCCCCTTTCCTTGTTCTCCCTTCAACACCCATCACCTCTGCACAGTGTGGAATGGAGCTCAGTTCTTCCCTAGACTGCCCTGGTTACTGAATGAGTCCTGCTTTCCTGCAGTTGCTAGAGTCCAGCTGAATCTCTGCAGCTGGAGGGGCAGCTGGAGGGACTTGATACAGACAGGAAGGTAAGTGAGGAATAGGAGGGGGGATGACCATTCTGTCCCCTTCCTAAAAGCATCACAGGCTAGTCTTTGAAGCTTCCCGGAAAAGGCATTAAGGAAGATGAGCTCAGTTACACCCAGAAAAGACAGGTGAGGTAGGAGTGATGCCCTTTTTGGAGTTCTCAGAAACCCTAGGAACACCTGGGGCACATATCCAGCCCTTACACCCTCCCCACCTTGACCTTCTTATTTTGGAAACTGCTTATACTTATGGTGTTTTTGGGGATTGTGAACCTTTGGGGCAATATTGCAGTGAAAATGTTTCTGTTTTTATTTTCTGGCAGGGGGGTGGGTGTGCCTCAGCGAGCAGCTGAAATGGGTGGTGGTGAGGATGTTAGGAATAGCTGGGCCTGTTCTGGAGTGGGCATGGGGGGGGGTTGTGGGACTGTATGTGCAAATGTCCTGTGGTGAGATGGAGCACTACATCGTTGAGAGACATTGGTAATGGCATAGCCACATCAGAAAGCCTGGTGAGGCCAGAGCCCAGGGCTAAATTGGCTGATATTTGGATAATGTCTATATTCAACCATGACTGATATTGTTATGAATCTTTCTGTAAATGGATGCTTTCCATTTCTTTTGGGGAGAGTCCTGAAGATGGAATTGCTGGGCCCTCAGCGAAGTAGAGGTTTAACATTTTAAGAAATGGTCACACTGTTTTTCCAAAGTGATGGCACCATTTTACATTTCTGTTAGCAATACAAGTTCCTATTCCTTCACATCCTTAAAAATACTTGGTATTGTTTTCAATCACAGATATTCATAGGTGTGTACATTATTGTCTTATTGTTGGTTTTAGTTTGCTTTGACCTAGTGGTGTCATTCATTGAACATGTTAAGCATGTTTTTATGAATTCTTGAGCCATTGGTATATTTTCTATGCTAAAATATCTATCCGAGTCTTTGGCCCCATTTTAAATGGGGTGCTTTATTATTGAATTGTTAAATTTTACTATATTCTGAACAGAAGACCTTTACTAGATCTATGACTTTCAAAGATTTCCTCTGGTCTGTGGTTTGCCTTTTCATTTCCTTAATAGTCTTTTGAAACCAAAAGTCTTCCTTTTGCTAGGAAATTTATCAATTTTTCTTTCTTTCATGGAGCCTGCTTTTGGTGGCCTTCCTAGGAATTCTTTCAAACATGGGCCACACACACACACACACACACACACACACACACACACAAACACAAACCTACAAAACTTCTTCTAGAAGTAGCTCTTATCTGGAAGTTTGATTCCTTTTGAGTTAGTGTTTGGGTTTGACATTGAGGGGAGGGTCGAAGTTCACACGGACAGATGTTGCCCCAGCAAGAGTGTCCTTTCCTCATTGAATTGTCTTGGCTCTTTTGTTGAAAATCAATTCACTATAAATTTAATGGCTTGTTTTAAGACTCTCAATTTATTCTCATTGATCTCGCTCCTATCTTTGTACCAATGTCATACTATCTTGATTACTGTGGCTTTATAGTATGTTTTAAAATCAGGTCGTGTTAAGTCTTCCAACTTTGTTCTTTTTTTGAAGTTGTTTGGTCTATTCTCTGTCCTTTGAATTTCCGTATAAATTTTAGGATCACATCAGTTTCTATAAAAAGCATGCTGAGCTTTTGAGAGGGACTGCGTTTAGCATGTAATTCAATTTGGGGAGAATTGCCAACTTGAAAATATGGAGTCTCCTAGTCCATGAACATGAAATATCATTCCATTCTTCAATTGATCTCAGTCATGGTTTATAGTTTTGGGTGTCCAAGTCTTGCCCCTCTCTTGCTAAATTTATTCCTTAGTACTTTCTTATTTATGAAGCCATTGTGAATGGCCATTTGTTCATGTTTTATTTTTACGACTTCTGGCTGTTACCTCCTTCCATCAGTTTCTTGTTCCTAGAAATGGCCTCAATTCTGAGTCCAGCAGACTGGAGGTAAGTGTGTGGGCCTGTTTTGTCCCCAAGCCCACCATAGGGAGACTGAGGTTCCCTAAGACCCAGGCACCAGCTGGTTGCAGCTCTGACTATAATTAGTCCTGGGGGCTCCAGAGGATGTAACAGGGCTGTCAACTGACCATAGGAAAGTGGGGCCTTTGGAAGTGACCTGTCATAGAGTCTTTGGGTTGCAACAGGCTCCAGCCATGAGGCTGAGCATCAGGGACAGAACAGTCATGCATGGAACTGCAGGCTGAGGCTCAGTACCCTGGACAGGTAGGGGTGACCGCAGCAAAGGGTGGCCACTGATGCACAGGGCACTCTGGGTAGCAGGAGGCGGGTGCTGTTCCAGCAAGACCCAGTTGCATCGAATGGCTTATACATGCAAGGCGTGGGTTGCATGTGAGTCTGGGCCTGGGCTAGCACTGCCCAGGTTATCTGAGCAAAGTCATGGGCAAGAGCACAGGTGGGGCTGTGGACCCAGGGGAAGGGGGGTGAGTAGTCAGAGGGACGGCCTGCAAGGGGCTCAGGTGGTGCTCATGCCTGTCAGGCCAGTGATGATGATGATGGGAGGCTATGGTGCACCTTGCATAGCGCTATGCTTCATTCCACTTATCTCCATGAGGTGGGCGTGGCTTTTATTGGACAGATGAGGAAACTGGGCCCAGGGGTGATATAGCTGGTCTCACAGTGCATAGGAGGCAGCAGCAAATGAGATCTACCTGCCTCCAAGCTGGGGCCCTTAGCCTTGTTGAGTTGGACCTCCAGACAAAGGCAAGGAGGACACTGAAGGCCCAGGGGCAGGAAGAGGGCTGTAGCAGAGGGCAGTGGGTGGAGACCTCAGGGGAAAGTACAGTCCTTGTGGTGATGGGTGTCTGGTTCCCTTACTGGCCAGCCCCTAACTCACCTGGTGGCCAGGTCAGGGTGGCCCTGTCTCCAGGGGCCTTGTTAGCGTCACCACAGCGGTCACAGAGCAACAGCCATGGGTTGTCAAGGCTCAGAGTAAACATGCAAGGACAGATTGGACTTGGCAGATACCCTCCTGGCCTTTAGGACAGCTCCCTCAGGCCCCCAGCCCAGCTGCCCATGTGCTGAGGTGAGCCTGCAGCCTCTGGTCTCTCCTCATGCATGGGCTGCAGCCTCCAGTGTCAAGCTGATGCTTTTGAAGCTCACCACCACCAGCCTCCACACAGGCGCTCTTGTGTGCTGGCCTCTCCGTCTGGAAAGCCTCATTCCTGCTTTCCTCTGTGAACATCCCTAATGCCCTCCTGCTCCCATCAAATCAAGGAGAGCCGCTTGTTCTAACTGCTCACCACAGTCTTTAACTTCCTTTCCAATGGTTCACTGGATTTCCTGTTCTCACGTTTACAATGGCTACCTAACTCTGTATGGCTAGTAAGAATGCAGCTAGCCAGCTAGTCCAGGCCGTCCTTTGCTGTGGCTGGGGCCCAGACAGCTTGGTAGAGAGCACAGTGCAACGGCCATGTGCTGAGTGCTGAAGCCTTTTCTCCTTTTACAGCCTCATCAGGCACAGCTGATCCTCATTGTCACTGAAGCAACCGAGGCTCAGGAAGGTTAAACCACTTGCTCAGAGCCATACAATGGACCGAGAGCAGAGCTAGGCAAAGCTCAGACACGGACTCAAACCTTGTAGGCATCATTCTTGGGAGAGTGGATCCAGGGACCTCCCTCCAGCCTCACCTCAGCTCTTGCTCCACCCTTTAAACAGAGCCCTGCTTATTCTCCACTCTTTCCTCACCTGGTGCTCCCAATGCTCCCAAGTCTCTGAGTTTCTGCAGATGCTGTTCCCCTTCCTGGAGTGCCCTTCCCACCAAAACCCCCTGACATGCTCCCCTCCCCCTTCTCTGCAGTTATCACCTCCCCAGGCAGATGCAGTCACCTCCTCCATGAAGACTGATTGATCTGCCCAGGCAGATGCAGACAAACCCTGCTTAGAGCTCCCCTAAGTCCATGCATGCCCCCACAGCCAGCACATCCCACTCATGGGACTCCCCTCTTCCTGTGCATGAAGAGTGAGAGTGTGTGATTGAGCAAGTCCTGAGTGCATGAGGGAGTGTGAGTAAAGACCCCAGAAGCGAAGGGGCAGGGCCACCATCTCTCCCTCCTGATGCGTTAACCCCAAAGGTCATCTGTTCCATGGTGGCATACACAGAAGGACTTGGGAGATTGGAAATGGCACGGAAAGGTCTTTCAGTCCATCCCCTACTTCTTAGGCTAGAGGATCTGTCATTTTCATCAACGAATCAGGGGGGTATTCCTCCATCTTCGGAGTCATACAGCACCCTGCTAACCAGCCTGCTCTCCAGCTATCCTCATTTGTCAGCCGTGTAACCACAGGGCCTGACCTGTCGCTGGGCACGTGCCACCTGTGCTGGCCATGGCAGGCTGTCTAGTACTCACTCTAGCCCACTCAGCTGTCCTCCTTTAGTTTTATTATTTAGTTCATTGTGCTTTGTTTTCTCCCTACTGAAAAGATATGTTCATTTGGAAAAATTTCAAGCAACAGGGAAAAGGAGAGCCCCCCCAACACCCCACACCCTGATCCCAGTGTACAGATGGGGAAACCGAGGCATTTCTACACAGCACAGCTTATTCCTTAATGAGCATAAAAGAGGCTCTCGTTTGCCTGATGTGACACCAGCAGTTCGGTGTTCACTAGGGACACCAAGCCCTGGGGGGGGGGAGGGGAAGAGGTCTCAGCAGTGGACACTCTCTTCACGGTTTGTCTCCTGGGTTGGCACCAGCAAATCAACTTTCTGCTGTGCCAGCCATTGTGGTGCCTGCCTCCCCACTCAGAGACACCAGAGAAGAGTAATAATCTTGACAAAATCTAAATAGCGTTGTCTCGAGTGAGCTGGAGGGGAGACTGTGTACAGGGGGCTCCCGAGGAGTTCATAAATCTGAGGCTGATGGATTACCTGGGCAGGTGCCTCTGCCATGGCTTCCATGCTGAGGACCAGAAGTGGGATAATTACTTCCCCTACGCTGGTTATCTGGAGCCGGCCGGTCCATTTTTCTCTTTTATTGCCACTGGATTTCAGGAAAGTCTCTGCTGAAGCCACCACTCCACCCCCTTCTCTAAATGTTGGATTTATTTGATGACTCCACCAGGCCTGTGGTGAGGGCCAGAGCGTGTCCTGCATGAGGAGGACTCGGTCCTGAGCTGCTGCCCAGAGGGGTCTCTCGTGGGTGTGATTGGTGACAGCCAACCGTTCATAACTGTCACCCCCATCAGCAGTGCCATAAATTTCCTCCCTTCCCCTTTCTCTGCTCTGTGAATGGCTGTGCTGCTGCAATACGCTGAGGTGAAGCTTTTCTAGGTCTTGAGGGGATTGTCAGCTTTATTCTCAGCTTCCCTGAAATTTAAAGTTCAATTATGAAAGGAAGAAGGCACAAGCTACTAGGGGGACATTGGCTGGCACCCCCACTTAGGAATATAGATGATGAGCACTTCTGGGAATTGGGGTGTGGAAGGAGGGGAAGGATAGGTGTCCATTCTGTCTCTCTACCTTCTCTCCCTCCCCCAGGACCTCCCTTCCCCTCCATCTTTCTTGACCTTGACATTGATGTGTGGTTTTTCTATTGCCTTCATTCAATTTTCCCAAAGTGCTCTATGGATTATCTGTTAGCTCTGGGCTCCCTCAAGCTAGTGAGACCAACTGAACATCTAGATAATGAGTTCATGTTGATAGTAACAGTCTATGGAAAACACTGTTGAAGTTCTATCACTCATTCACTCGATGTTTATTATGTCCCCACTCATTGACAGATACTGTGCTCAATGTTGAAGATACAATGACAGAAGATACAACGGGAAAAGAACCAGCTGTGGGTCCTGTCTTCCTCAGACCACAGTGGAAGCAGACACTATAAAAATATGCCATCAAAGTTGCAGTGAATGGTTAGAAGACTTTCTTGAGGAAATATCGAATAGTACTTTATTAGGTAAGAGGGGCAAAAAAAGCATTCTAGAAAAAAGAGCAGCATGTGCAAAGGCCCTGAACAGGGCAGGTCTGTTTGATCAGGAGGCAAGCATGGCTGAAGTGGATAACAGGGAAGTAGGGCAGGTAAAACTGGAGCAAGCTTGGGTTAGGCCCAGGTAGGGCTGTACTGACCTTGTTGAAAACTGTGTCTCTGCATTTGGGGCTGTGGGAAGCCTTTGAAGGTGCTTGCACTAGGATGTCACAGTCGCCTAGATCCTCCTCTGCTTCTATAGAGAGATGATGATACATTTGCTATCCCCACTAAGGGTATGTCTGTCATCTGGGGTGAAGAGGCTCCCTAGCTAACTTTGTTCCTTGGGGTGCCACACATCTGAATTTGGAGTCAGAGTCAGATGAGTCCAAGGAATAAGGAAGAATTCAGAGCTGAGTGTCGACTGGAGTGGTGACCCAGTTTACGGCATGGATGCCTGTGAACACCATGCTATGGCCACGCATAAGGGTGGAAATAGTCCCTGTAGCCCTTAGTGACCTCGCTCCTGTCTAATCACTGAGCATCAGGACTTCTCTGGATGAAACTTGGCCCTCTGAGCCTTGGCAGCAAAAGAGGAAGATCAATTCTTTCAGGGCACAGAGAGCCAAAGCACATTCTCTTTTGGGAAAGCACTCGCCCTGCTTCCAGGAAGGCCTTGGGGTGGGGGGAAGGGGCTTCTTTTGTAATCAGGCAGACACTGTCCCTGTCACTTCTGTTTCTGTGTGGTCTCTTCAAGGGAAGGGAGAGGTGACTTGCAGCTGACTAAGGGCTTGGGAAGAAGTTGGGGACCCCCTCCTCTATCCATGGCTCATAGTCAGTAATAGTTGTGGTAACTGGGGCATCATACTCTCCCTCTCCCCATATTCCCACACTTGAAATAGGAGTTTCTACCTCTGAGACTGTTTTTCAGAAGCTTCTGCTGTTTCCACCACTTGTTTGGTTGTCCTTGAGGGAGAAAGAAGGGCTTATCTGGTGAGAGAATTCAGTGGATATTGTCCTGTGGTCATCTACATGATCACCTCATGTTTGATCATCAGTGATATGGGTCCACTGAGGACCCAGTGAAGAATAGTGCTCACTGAACATGGCTCAGCCTCCAGGTCCACTTCTGGGCTTGGCCACTGGACACTTTACCTTTCTGAGTGTCTGCTTCCTGGGTGGTGAAGGGTCTTCTGGCCACATCTGCCCCAGAGGACTGGAATGTTTTGAGAGCCATGAAATGGGAAGTAGACAGGAGGTGGCACAGGTGAAAGACTCCAGGCTGACCCGGTGTTGGTGTTTCTGCTGTCTCCTGTTTTGTATCTGCTCTATGACAAGCCTCTTCATTGTCACATCAGCCCTGGACCTTGTGACCTGTGCCTCTATAGTAGTGACTCTAAGTCAACAGAATCACTGTGGGCGGGGCTATCTGGTGGGACTGAGTTTCCCAGCTTCCCTTGCAGCTACGTGGGTGTTTTGCAACCATCCCAGAGCCCTTGGAATTGTCTTCACAAAACTTTTCATCATGGGCAGGGGAAAAGCTGGCAGCAAAGACACAGCCACTTGAGTCCTTGAGTTCTACTTTTCCTTTGCATTCTCTTCCAGCTCTCTGACTTCACTCCTTTCCCCCCAGGGTGATGCCGCCCTTTCCGTGCCTCCCTCCTAGGCCCAGGTGAACCCAGGTGAAACTGGCCTTGGGTGCTACACGTGAAGACAGAGAGAGAGGGAGGTAGGGAAGGAGGGGTGGGGGAGGGGAGAGAGAGAGAGAGGCCCTTAGGGCTTGACCGCTGGGAGGGTTCTTGGTTATAACTTCATTAGGGAAAACTCCCTGTGAAGGGGTGGGGACCCTAGAGACAGATCCTGTGGCTATAGGTAGGACCCATGAATTGGCATTTTAAGGAGCTCTTCGGGTGAGACTGATGCAGAGGTTCCATGGCCTGGCATTTGGGAACCAGCCTAACCAGAACACAGAGCAGAGCAGTGCCCTAGAGAACCATGCAGGCTGGAGGGTGATGCCCCCAACCTCTGGTGAGGAGCTCCAGGATGAGACTAGGCAAGGCCCCGGGCTTGGAATCCCAGCTCCGTTAGTCCCCCTCAGTGTGACTCAAGCACATCCGTTGGTCTCCCTGGCCTCAGTCTCTGCAAAGTGGGGACTGTGTGGGTCTACTGGGAGGGAATATTGAGCTGCTCCAAGTGAAGAAGGGGCAAAGAGTTATTCCTGTGGAATGGCATCTCCTACCTGCTGAAAGACCATAGACTCGCCATCTGCGCTGTGTGGGGAGCATCAGGTCCCGAGAAGCAGCAGGGGCACCCTGGTCCTAAGCCCCTGAATCACTGTCTGGGAGGAAATGGTCAGCTAGATGGCATTCTTGGATATGAGCATGGGTCCTGGAGTCTCACACAGGGCCTGGGGCCCTGGGACGTGGTGAAACTGTTCCTGATACCCCGGGAAAGAAACATCTGACTCCTCCCAGGTTCTTGCAGTGTCCCCGAACCCCATGCCTCTTCCTCCCCTGCAGCCATGTGCCAGCCCCTTGGCCTTCATGCTTGACCCAGGAGGGAGGCATGTGAGGAGGGACGCTTGTAGCCCTTGAGTGACCTCCCTAGGGTCCCCCAGTCAATCAGTGCCAGCGGGGCTTCTGCATACTCGTGAGCTCATCAGCTTGAGATCCTCTTCTCAGCACCTCCAGCAGCCTGAGACTTAGGTGGTTGGCCATGATTACTCTTGATGTCTCCCCACCTGGGAGGGGGTGTTGTGTGCGCTCATCTGCATCATCTCACTTAGCATCAGGCTGTTTTTATTACAAGTTCTGTACAGGAATGACATAAAGATGTCTTGAAAGGAGATGCGGTTTCCATTCACTCTGGTTTACCCTCCTAATGCATTTCCATTTCAATCGCCTCTCCTTTCCTTTGATCAACACTTTTCAGCATCAGCAGCCCCAGT
>PVHY01033445.1:0-11113 GCA_004024945.1 Uropsilus gracilis
CTCTTCCCGCCTCATAAACATGGGCATACGTTTGACTTCTGTCCGAACAGAAATAATCTTTAAGATGTCTTCGTCTCTTTACTGAGCATATAAGGCGTCTCAAAGTTCAGTCACAAAAGCAACTTTATCATATCTGGAAAAACCTGGCATCTCAAGGGACTACTAAAAAGTCTCAAGCAGTCCACCAGTCCCTGCAGCTCCTCCCAATCCCCACTTCACCCCAGCCACTCCCTGAAAGTCCCCCAGCTCCACCTTCCCCCTCCACCTTGCGACTCCGTCCTGTGTCTCCCAGACTCTGTGCCGCAGGCCTGGGAGCCGCTGCTGACTGCCACCAGGCTGAGGCATCCGGACAGCTCAAGAGCCTCCTGTGCGCAGAATCATGTCAAGAGCAAGCGCTGACCATGGTCTGCAGGCCACCCCTCTGCTCCCTCCTCCCCTTCCACGCGCCTGGAGACGCTCTCTTCCCCCTTCCTGAACTCGCCAGCACGGTCTTCTCAAGTATCCAGGCAGCTCGCCTCCTGGCTCCGCTGCTGTCTCTGCTCAGATGGCACTTTACTTGCCAGGGTGCTCCCACCTCTACCCAGCAGGACCCCATCCTCCTCGCCCTGCACCATCTCCCCGACATGCGTGCCCCCACGGGATGGAGCGCAGCCTGAGTTGTGGAGAATCTTAGGCGCGTGCACTGTGAGGCGGAGCCTCGTGCACGCCCAGCACAGCCCCTGGGGCACAAAAGCAGCACCTGTAAATGTCGCTTACAACAAACAGAAACAGGACAGGAAAGCGCATACAAGTTCTCATCTCAGCACATTTAACGTAGCATCGGTGTGTGCCAGCGCCAGCCTTCATCTCAATGTCATTAAACCCGCAGGCGAACGTGAAGCAGTGGCACACCGAGCGGGCCACCTGCAAACACAAGACACCTGAGGGCCATTAAAGCAACACCTTGCGGAAGTCCAAGATGGAGGCGTTGCTTCACAGCACTGCACATCTGTGTTCCTGGGCACCTTCTCCCCCCACCTTCCTCGGCAGGCCACAGTGACGACACGGGAGAGCTGCTATACTTAGTCACATCTGTGCGTCCTACCTAGTGTCCTTCCAAAGGACTAGTGTCCTTCCAAAGGACTAGTGTCCTTCCAAAGGACGGGGGGGCCTTACCAGTCCTCAGAATAAGAACAAGTCATCAGTCCTGCTTCAAGGTACAGGTCAGTTCATTTGAACATGTTTAAACTAGGAAGGCACCACGAGTTAGGTGGCACCAGAACTGACCAAATTTACTTTAGAAGAGCAGCTTTCAGTTTCTTCTCTCCTTCCAGGAGGCCAGGTGGTGTGCCCACGGCCTACAAGCAAGTCACCAACACATCTTGCTCACAACTAACGTGTGGAAGGCACAGGTGGTCCACCCATGTGACCAGGCCCTGGGATGTGCCCTTCCTGCCTCAGGCAGGCAGCAGAGCTCACAGCAAGCCGCCGACCCCATGCTCACCACTTCATCCTCTGTCCAGCACTTCTCGATCAGCTTGGGTACCGGCTTCTTCACTAGGCGCTGCAGGGCCTTGCCAGCATCGTAGCCACTCTCGTGGAGCTGAAACAGAAACGCAGGCAGTGAGTTCGGTGTGCCCGGTACCAGAGTGGGATGCGCGTCAGCGGGGGAGCCCCGTCCCAGCCTCTGCCACAGGACCCTCCAGATGGTGAGCAGGTGCTAAGTACAGCCCACCAGCACCCGCCCCTCTCCCCGCCTCAGGAGCGGGCACGGGTACAGCAGGCGCTGGCAGGCCTGGAACAGAGGATGGCAGGCATACATGCACACAGGGTGCCTGGCGGGCACAGGGATTAAGCATGTCCCTGTCCTTATCACCACACTCAGAGAGGTACCCGCTCGCTGGACCTTGAGGTGAGACCCACGGGATGAGGAACGGAGGCACAGCAGGCCAGAGAGGAGCTCACCGCCCTGAGCCAGGTGGGCAGAGCCAGACCTCGGCCCAGCCGAGGTGAACCCGCAGCTGTCTCCTCTCCAGTGTGGCGGGAGTCACACCACATGGGGCCTTTTAAACTGTTTCAGCAGTAGTGATTCCACTACAAGATGTCTGGGACCTGAAAGTAAGCACGTGTTAAAGAAGCTAATTCTTTAAGCGCAGACTGATGCCAATGCTGCTTCATCCACACGTCGCCCCTGGCACGACTGGGTATTTCTCGTCCAAGCTTCTGAACTCTTCTGTCCACACCCTTTTCAGCGGAGCAGTGTCCAGCACACGGACCCGCTCTGCTGCGTCTCTGGGGACCAACCCACAACAGCTCTTGAGTCCCAGCACGCGAGAGAAGCAGCGGGCAAAAAGATCCTTTTCCTCCATCTTCCTCCCGGAACTACAGCTGCTGCTCCAGTCCCCCTGGAAACCTGCCTTTCACTTAGTCATTTCTCTGAGGAAAGAACCCACTTTGGCCACAACTTGATCTTTAGTCACAGCAGGAGGCGGTTCCCCGGACAGTCTTGCGGAATTAGTGAATAAGAGCTTCACCTAGTGTCCTGGGGCAGCACCCCCCAAATCCCAAGCCCAGCCTCCTGGATCAGCACGGCTTTCTGCCAATAAGACGGCCTGCTGCACCTCGGGCAGCACCTGGGCCAAGAGCAGCCCTAGATGAAACAGGCACAGGCACCTCACGGTTCCCCTGCACCTCAACCCCTCCTCAAGGTGTCCGTGGGCATCCGCTGGACACCCAGCACCAGTGAGCCCCGGAAACTGGTGGGGCCGCACACTGGGGACTCCAGGGCAAGGGGCCGCGGCGGTCACTACCACGCAGGTGAGGGGAGACCCAGGCTCACAGGAGAGGAGCGGCGCTGTCTGCTCTCGGGAAGAGTCAGGGGGGCAGACAAACCCTGGGCCCCTGGCCGGATGTGCAATGTAACGAGGACCCAGGATGAGAGCTTAGCAAATCCGACAGAATGAAAGGGAAACGCAGGTCTACTTAATCATAAAAAGCACAGATTTCAGCAATGATCTGAAATCGGTTCGTTGACCAAATCAATCATTAACGCAAAGCTCAGGCAAAACGGACAATCGCCGTCACCGCAGCACACATGGACCTGGGGAAGGCAGGGGCGCACACAACCAACCGGCGGTCAGAGGGGCGGCCCTCAGGCAAGTCACTGAGCCCCTCAGCCGGCCTCACCTTGGAAGGCAGCACACCAATGACCGTGAGGCCAAAGCTGGAGAACACGTGCAGACCGCCTAGCACTACGCAGGGGCGGGGCCAACTTCACTTTCAAAGAGAAGAACCTTCAAGAAGCCGCCTCGCCTCAGTTCCTGTCAACCCTGAAGAAAGCGCTTTCCGATAAAGAAACAAAATGTTACACCAGAACCAAAACCCACGACGCCGCCCACAACCACTGGAGTAATAGTTAGGGAAACTGGGTCAAATCTCTGGTATGTCATTGGGGAGAACACTAAGTCCGAGACCGTCCATGAAGGAAGGCAGGAGGCGACGCCTGCGTTGAGTGAAGGAAAGTCGCTGATTCCCACAGCATTCCTGCTTCCCGGGAGCCCCGGTCACACAGGCCACAGGCCCTGGACCCAGGCTGCGGCCCGCCTCAGGCAGTGGGCCCGGGAGGAAGAGGCCGTCCCCACTCACCCAGGCGCTTGCCCAGGGAAAGACCTGCTCCTCATCTTTCTGTGACTTAACACCCGCTGAACACAGCGGTCTTCCTCCCCGCTCGGCACATAGGGTAAGTGGAAAGGAAAATGTTGGGATAATTCAGCCAGAGTGACGAAAGCGTCACTAAACAAAGGAAGTGAGGCTATTACTGTGCTGTCATCAATAACTCATAAAGGTCAATACAGAAGTGGGGTGAGGGCCCTTTGGCCCACCCTCTTCCTGGGGACCAAGAGGACATCTGGCTGAAGAGTTACCTTCTTCAGGTCACATGCACACCCACCCACCCACCCACCAGCTTCCCAGGAATTTTTAAAGAAATGTTTTAATTATATTTTATTAAAGATTTACCTTTAGCTAAATGCTGTTACGGCCCACGGAACTCCATGGAAAGGACTGCTGTTTCTGAGTCCTCTGAGAAAACTACTGGCTTTCAGAACAGCCTCTGATCCTTCCCCAAATACGCAGTGAGAACAAAACTGCCTGACCCACTTCACTGTTCCAGGACCGGGGACAGACACAGCTGTGAAACGATCAGATCCTGCACTTCAAAGCTGCTCGCTGGAGAGGTGTCACCTCCGAGAGGACTGACAGTGCTGTCCCAAGGCGACACATCCGTGGATCTGTCACACCGAGACTCAAGGTGGATCCACCTTCTTGCTCATGGCATCATTCACAACACATAAGCCCCTCTTAGAAAGGATTTGCTTCGTAAGTGATCATGAAGATGTCGCGCCCTCCCCTCCATGGTCTTCGTTCTGCTAGCAGCTAAAATAACATCTGAGGAAAAGCCAAACTCAGCATTTCACCAACTGTATTCCTCATATAAGCTAGAATTTGCTAAGTTTACCAAAATAACTATCTTAAAGTTGCGAGACTTATTAAAAACAGTCCCCCACTCATGCGGCACTGAGTTTCCCAAGGAAAGAAACACCTCCTCACACAAAGACCACAAAGCCCTGCTCGTGACCCCCAGCTCCATCTCCGCATTCAAGAAACTCACTGAAGCATCCCAACACCGCTAAGGCAAATGGTACTTTAATGGAGGGGTTTCTACCATTTCCCTAGATAAGACTGCTCAAGAAACTGCAGAGGAGACAGGAGGAGGGGAGAGAACCCGCAAATGTCTTACAGCTTCACTTCAGCCTCAGGACCCCCCAGGGGTGGGGGGGCAAGGTTTTCGTAAATCATGCCGTTCATTCCGCAGCCAAGCCAGGCTGTTGAAATCTGGAATTAAATGCAATTTTAACGTAGAGCACAGTGAAACACACCATTCTGAAAGTACTGAGAGGGAAAAAGTAGGGACCAAGACACAGCACCTCACTGCATCGGCTCCCAGTCTTGACAAGTTACTGGTGGAAGCAGCATTTGGGTGGAGATTTGGAGAAGGGAAGCCAAGGTTTCTTACGAGAGGGAAAGACAGGCAATTTAAGAAGTAGTGAGGCTGGAAAGCAGAAGGGAGAGCGCACAGGAGCAACAAGGAGGCTGGAGGCCTCAGAGCTGCTGCTGCCATGTCTGGCAGCGGGGCAGGGAAAGAAGCCACACTGTTCTGGTTCAGGCCGGCGAGGCGCCTGGGGAAGCATATGCTGGAGAAGCTTGTGGCCCGTGTAAGCTGACTCGGAAACTCAGTACTTGGACATCTGCTTCAACTCGGAAACTGCAAAGCCCAGGGTTGGTCTGGAGAGCTGAAGAGAACTTGGGGTGCTGCTGTTCTCATCGCAAGGCGTCTGAAGCTGCCGTTTCGGGTGAACCTTTATGGTCTGGGTTGCTTCAGGGTTGAAGCAAAGAGAAAGCTGGAGCTGTGGTTTTTGGAGGAGGATCAACAATGCCTTCTCGGTTTTCATGTGACTCTATCTTCCCCTTTTGGCTTGAAGGTGGGATACCATCATCCTGTGGCCGAAGGTCCCACGTGCAGTTTTTCTTTTTTTTTTTGAGACCAGGTCTCGCTATTTTGGCCTGTGGAACCGCAGGCTCTCGTTGCCCGGGGTACCACGGACTCAAGCCATCCCCAGCCTCAGCTTCTCAGGTAGCTGAGATGACAGGTCCGCGCCACCACACCCAGCTTTTTTTTGGAACTAGGTCTCGCTACGGGCCCCTGGCGGGACTCAAACCGCGATCCCTCGCCCCTGCCGCTTCATAGGCTGAAGCTTACAGGCACGAGCCACTGTGCCCAGCACATGCAGTTTTTCTGATGAGAGACTGAACTCTGTGGTAAGATTACCAAAGGGGTCCCTGTACTCTCAGTGACTTTTGTCTATTTGTCTTTTAAGTGAAGAAGAAGAAAAAACCCTGTTTTTGCCTCCTCTAAGGTAGTGTGGTCTTGTTATTGCTTACCCAGGCTGAGACGAACCTGATGAGTGGCTGGATTTAAAGGGCCTAATGCTCCCATTTGTAAGTTTAGGTAAGTAGCCTGCTTTGTTACCTGATTTCAATATCACCCTGCCAGCCACTAACATGGGTGTGTGTGTGTGTGCGTGTGTGCGCGCGCGTGCGCGTGTCTGTCTGACCCACTCATCAGGATGCACGTACCTGCCACCTCGGCAGCAGTGAGCAGCAAAGTCTGTACGTCTACATGGGTAAAGCTCGTCTTCCTGTGGGATGTGGCAATACGGTAACAAGATGATCCGTCACTACCCCCCAGCCCTTGGAGTCACTCCATTAGGAAACTACCCTGGTGCTCTGGTTTCCAGTCATGGGCTTGCTCCACACAGCCCTCAGCTTGAGCCCTCTCCGTCCCTGTTTGCTCCCTGTGAAGGAGCAACGGAGCCTTCACAGGGCTGAGGTCTCCTCCACCGCTGTGCTGCGGGCACCCGAGACAGGCAGGGGGACACCCCAGGCTCGAGCTGGGCTGCTCTCATCAGTCTCTTGGCCTTGCCTAGGCTGGGCCCGTGCCTACAGAGGGAGACAGGACAGTGGCAGGACAGAGTGAGAGAGCTGGCAGAGTGGGCTTGGTAAGGGGTCTGGGTGCGAAGACCTAGCGCCCCCGGAACAGGGTCCCAGCAACAAGGGGCCTAGCAGTGTCAGGACGCAGTCACAGAGCCGGCCGCATAAACTCTCTTTGCTCCCTCCCGGTGCCAAGCAGCCTCTCCACACCAGCCTGCCCAGAGCAGCGCCTACCGTGGCCTCGTGGACACAGCACAAGGTTGAGGGCAGGGGGCATGCTTGTGCCAGCTTTGTCACAAACCAGCTGAGTTCAGGTTTTCACCGACCACATGGGTCTGAAAGCACCCCCTTGGCAGAGCAGGAGGGCACGGAGAGCTTCAGCCACCAGCCACAAGACCCTCGGAAGCCCCGAGGGCAACTAACTGCAGCACGGTGCCAGCATGGGGCGGGACGTTCAGGCACACGGCTCTGGCCTAAGACTCAAACAACCAGAGGGCATAGGGTGCCCGGCACTCACACAGCCCACACCAGCCAAGGCCACTGACCTCCCTGCAGCCAGTGGGAGGAAGGGGCAGGCCCTGCAGAAAGCACATTTCTGCATATTGCCCAAGTTAAATCTGCTATTCTCGCTCTGCCTGAAAAATCATTCCCTGCTTATTACTTTCTATAATTTAATATATATAAGTGCTTTACTGGCAAGCTTCTCAAAAGAATAAATAATACTTAATGACTGCCTACAGTTTAATTAACTCATGATTGAACTTCTCATGGACGGCTATAAACATTAAATTATATACGTCTTCAATGCTGCCATGGGTGGAAATCTTGTTTCAAGCTTTAATTCTCCTGCCCAAACAATTCAGAAATTTCAGCGCATCTGTATATTGGACAGAGAGGCGAGAGAATGAACCTCACCGCCTGGTTATGTGTGTTATTTTATAGAGCAAGGATGTGGTCTTAATTTAAGAAAGATTGAAATGTGCATGTGTCCGGCACCTCATTTATATTACAGCCATCATTAAGCATCTCTGGATCTTGGGCAGTTTTATTAGCATAAACTCTGCATCTCTCCACAAGATTTGAAGTTCCTACTCTGGCGTTGCATTTTAGCTGCCATCTTCTGTCTGCGTGATGCTGCAAATAAATTTTCCTTCTGGCATGGCTCAGCTGTCAGGAACCTCTGTTCTGTAATGAACCCATGAATTACATCTTCCTCCTCTGACATCTCTGGTCTCACACATCAAAATATTGTTCTTCAATTGTAATTTATAACTTAATTTAAATGTCCCTTTTACTGTGACCTTTTTAGATCAAGTGGCATCGCATTTGGCAAAGTCTACTAAACAAAGGCATTCTTTTGCAATTACAGCCATTGTAATAACTGTGGAAATGCCTGAGTTATTAGATTGTATTCACACTAACTATTGAATAATTGCAGTCCATAAAGTATTGCATTTCAGCATGTTTTGCTCTGTAGAATATGCTGTTTATTTGCAAGAAAAAACTTAGAACGAAAAAAAAGTGGGATTTGGAAGCGATCTTAAAATTCCTTCTACAGCCCTAACTCCTTCCACCAGTACCATAATTGACCTGTGTGAGGCAGACTACCGGTCCATGTGAATCAGACTCCTCCAGCAGTTCATCCAGATCCTCGGGGCTCAGCGACTGACCACCAGGAATAGTGAAGGCTGATTTTAAGGTTATATAAGCAACACCAAACTCGCTCTTTTTGGCCTCAGTAAAAACAAATCGAATCATCAAGAGGCATACACAAAGCATACAAGACTACAGAGCTGAGAAAACCTCTGAGAGACTGCTCTTGTACCTGGAAACTGCAGCCAAGAACACAGCTGGTAACTAGAGGTAGCACACAGGCTCTGGGTAACCAAACAGCACCTCCAGCCAAGGTAATCTGGGGTACACAGCCCAGGACACTGGAGAGAGAAGCCCAGTGAATACTGGCTCTAGGGCTCTCCATACTGCAGGGGACTGGCCAGCACAACCAGCTTGTTCCAGTCCCGAGAAGCTGAGCTCAGGGCAGGCCTGAAACCTTGAGGATGGCACAGGTGGCAGGCCTGAAAGAGCAACAGCTTCCAGGCTGGCCGGGGCTCAGGCCTTCCCAACTCTACCGGGCTCCGGTGAGGGCTCCAGAGTTGAGCCCATCTGGGCTACAGGAAGAAACATGCGGTGGCCTGACAGTCAGTATGGAAGCTATGAAAGAACTCCAGGTCTGTGAGCACCGGTACTGACCCAGAGGCTTCACCTCCCAGGGCTGAGTACCCCTAATAGGGAATTAAGGATCTATACGCTCTGGTGTGTGTGGGGGGTGGCGGGCATCGACTATCACTGGTGGTAGTACAAGACCTGACAGGGCAAAGACAGAGTAAGATTCAAGGAGAAACCGGGCTGCAGGCCAGTAAGTCACAGGTTGTTTATCCAGACTACTGGGCTGCATTTCTTTTTTTTTTTGAGACCAGGTCTCGCTATTTTTGCCTGTGGAACCGCAGGCTCTCGTTGCCCGGGGTACCACAGACTCAAGCCATCCCCAGCCTCAGCTTCCCAGGTAGCTGGGATGACAGGCGTGCACCACCACGCCCAGCTATTTTTTTGGAACTAGGTCTCGCTACGGGCCCCAGGCGGGACTCGAACCGCGATCCCTAGCCCTGGCCACTTCATAGGCTGAAGCTTACAAGCACGAGCCACCGTGCCCGGCCTGGGCTGCATTTCTTAGGCTGCCGGGCTTCAGCAGACTTTAGGTTATCATGCTTTCACCTGATCATTATACGTCAGTTAAGCACGACCGTTCCATGACTCCGATAAATGTTCTTTCCACAAAGAAAGCCAAATACACCCTAGTATACACTAATATAGCTAATAAATCAAATATCCTCAGATCTTACAGAAAGAGCAAAATCACATTCAGAAATATTTCTAAAAATATTTCATATTCCATACCAAAATATAACTCACGACAGAAAAAATTATATAAAGGTAAACTGTAACCAAAAAGTGTAAAAATAAGCCCCGTATTGCGCTAACACACGCTTAACAGTTAGGTCCAACGTGGCAGGCCAGGAAAACAAGACCAATGAAGATATCCGCATCAAATCCCAGACCCATTTGGAAGATACGTGCAAATGTAATAAATCTAGATGAGCCAGGAGGGTCTTCAATCCATCGTGGCAACAGGTGGCCTCACAAAGGAGAGGCAGTGGGAACACACAGGACAGAGGAGACAAAGGCATGGACAGGAAGGCAACAAGAAACATGGCCACAACCCAGGAATGCCAGCAGCCACACTGGCGCCCCTGCACCCGGCTCCTCGCACCAACAGCAATAGAGAAGACATTTCCGTGGCTTTATAGCACGTTTGTGATAATTTTTGCGACAGCAGCCACCAGAAGTTATACCGCAACATTCAACATTTGGAGTAAAATATCATCTAAGAAGAGCTGTGGAAAGTGTTCTGAAGCACACGTCAAGCCAGCCTGGAAAACACACAGACCTGGACTAAGCCGCCCTCCCCGCCCCTCAGCTGCCCTGGTCAGCCTCACCTCTCCTTGCACAGCAGAGCCTGTGTCTACACGTGCCCCTGGGATGCTCACCGGCCGCTCAGCTCTAAGACAGAGTGCTCAGCTCCGCCAACACTTTGCAGCCAAATGTTCGCCCAGAATGGGGTTTCCCACAGAGCAGGCGCTCTGTCAGTTATAAATGGACGAATGAATGAATGAGTGAGTGATTTCACTAAAGCTTCTTAAAAATGAAAGGGCTATAGTTTTACCCTGTTTGCTAAATACCTGCTATGTTCAGAGAAAAGCTTAATATCGGCTCCAGAAGATGAGATTCTCAAGGATGCTGTTAAGGGGACACTTTTTAAATGCTGCCTAAATACCAAAACAGCTGGCCAGTCCTTAGCATGAAAAAAAAAATCCATTCAGAAGTAAATTTCTCAGATTAGTGAAGGAATTTTCTTATTTTTGCCTGACAAAAGAAAAGGCTGAATGACATTCCTCAGTCCCACCGAGAAGCCAGATCCCTTGCAGATTTACTGCCATCACCAGAGGACTGCTGGGAGGGTGCCCTCCATCCAGGTTTCAAGCTAAGATTTTTCTGTATATGAATATTTAACAGGAGGTGCTTACTCATCTCTGGGTGATTACCATTTTACCTCACACAACTGTTAGGAAGATTAAATTAATTCATTCATAAAAAGCATTTCAACTTTTGCATAACAAATAAGCATCCAATCAACAAATTATAATTTTATTATATTAATATAGTTGCTATTAATGACACCAGCAGACACCTAATAAAATGAAAATAAGATCCTGGGTCTGGTTAAAAATTCAATCAAAAATCCTGGGGGTGGGGAAGCCGAAAGGTGGGGGAGGGGGGGTGCAGAAATGGCTTGACAAAGAAAAATGGACAAAGAAGAAAAAAATGAGTCACAACAAAACAAAGCAGAAGATTCCCACAGAAGCAGAGACCCCATGATGAAGATGCACTTAGGGCAGCAGGTGCAAGGACGCTGCCTGGCCCCTTCTGCAGACCAGGTAGGGGGATGAGGACCTGTGAAATGAAATGG
>PVHY01033446.1:0-11133 GCA_004024945.1 Uropsilus gracilis
CATCCCAGGGCCCTTGAAGGAGCCCTTTGATGAAAAGTAGCCTGAAGCCAACTTGTCATCATCCCCTTGTGTTTCAGCGAGAGATCCAGCAGTACAAGCGGAGACAGCCACTCCCAGCTAATCCAGAAGAAGTCTAAAAGGTAGGCCAGGGGGCAATGGAAGGAGACCAGATGAGAGAGGCTGTGCTGACCATGCCCTCTGTCACCCCAGGGGTGTAAAAATAACCCCACAAGCTCCTGAAAGCCTTACACTGCTGAAGGAGGAACTCCCAGTCTAGGGACGCAGAGCCTAGATGGTGAGCAACAGTGGCAGCACAGTCGTCCTCTGGACACTGGCAGAGCATTCGTAGTCATGATGCCGCTTATTCCTCAAAACCAACCCTGTGCTGTGGGGAGGGCTCCCCATTCTACAGAGGAGCAGATGGCACCTTTGCCAGGTGGCATCATGACCAGGCTCCACCATAAGGTGGCGCTGGGACTAGACACTCCCTCTCCTACCTCCTAGCTCTGTTTCCACTCAACTGTCCGTACATTTGCTGGGGTTAAGTGACTAGATGTCTCACTGTATGCTCATTCACTAAGGCCTGAACCACCAGCCTGATGGTGGGAGATCTGTCCTTCCTCTATCCAGGAGAAAGCTGAAGGAGGTGCAAGTGAGGGTGGAGAACCCAAGTAGATACAGAGAACTCCCATTGCAAAGCACCCCAGGACCCAGGGAAGCTGGCCTCATGGGGCTGTCCCTTGGAAAACCTTCCCCAGTCTTTCTTGTCTACACCTACAGCCGCAGCAACCGTGACATCATCCTCTCCAAGAATGCAGTGTGTGCCACCATGAGGGCCAAGTTTTACAGTGTGGCCCAGGAGGCTGGCTTCTGCCTGCAGGACAAGATGGAAATCCTCATGAAGTAAGGGCACATGAACAGCCGTTCACTCCAAGCACAGTCATCCGTCACCTGCTCTGTGCCCGCCAGCTGCTTTGTTCTGGAGCTATAGCACAGACCACGGAGAACAGGTCCAACAGGTCCCCTGTCCTCAGGGGGCTTATAGTCTCCTGGGAAAGATGAGTAGAAACAAAATAACCAACTCAATCAGTACACAACTATACATGATAGTCAGTGCTCTACAGGAAGAAAACAGGAAGCTATGAGATAGAGAGGGGTGGGGAGGGAGGGAGGGAGAGAGGGAGGGAGGGAGAGGGAGAGGGAAAGAGAGAGAAAGGAGAGAGAGTGAGAGAGAGAAAGAGAGACCATGGAGACTTAATTTAGGAGACTGGATAATCTGGTAAAACCTCTACAAGGAGGTGACTTTAAGAAAGTGGTCTGGTGGGTGAAAAAGAGCTGGTGGCATAGTGAGATGGTGGAAGGATCCTCCTGGCAACAGGACAAGGATACACAAAATCCCAGGACAAGGAAGCAGGAAGAAAGCAAAAGGGAGAGTTGGTTGTGCACGGCCATTAATGAGATCGTTGAGTTTTGGAGCATGATGGCAAGGACACCAGCAGGCCATTGGAAATTTCCCTTTTCTAGTCTAAGAACTAGACTCCAAGAACTGCCTCCTCACCCTGCCCCTTGCTACACTGACTGTTCAGTCGCTATGAACGTGTCCACTCAACAGAGGCTACCTGGTGAGCCCAGACCTCTGACCCTATCAGCAAGCAGGGACTAGCCACTCCAGGTCAAGGGCTCAAGATGAGCTGTCCCACCTTCTGGGAGTTTCCAGTTTAGCAAGGAAAGCAGAAAAGTAGACCACTGTCCATCTATTCAGATGACAAGGTGATGGAGGCCTACTTGGAAGCAAACAAGAGGCTTAGGGTGAAGGATGCCTTGTCAAGCTGGAGACAGCCACCAGAGAGGGCTTCCAAAAGGACATAACATTTTCAGTTTGAAAAAAATAGATATTTTCAGGGCACTTAATATGGACCAATCATGGGTATTAGAACTTTGTATTTATCACTTAGTTTTCAAAACAATCCTAGGGGACAGTTACCACTATTAGACCCATTTATAGATGAGAAAAGTAAACTCAGGTAGGTCTTTTAATAAAGGTCACCAGTGGCCAAATAAAGGTGAAGGTTCAAACACAATTCCACAAGTAAATAAGCAGGGAAGGGAGTTAGGGGAAAGTCACAGCAAAGTTCCAGAGGCCAGAAGGAGCACAGTGGGTCAGGAACTTCCAGTAGGTCAGGTGTGGCTGGAACTTAGGGTGACGGTGAGGTAATCAGATTGATACACAGAGGTCAGATCATAAAAAGCCTTAATAACCCAACTGTGGAGGCTTTATCTCAGAGGCTTTGATCATGAGTCAAAGCATAAAGTACTGGGAATGAAAGCAAGGAAAGGATGGTGATGAAATTAGAAAATGTTTTAAGAGCTGATTAAGCCCTTGGTCAAGGACTTTATTCTGTGTAAAATGGAAAGTCACTGAAATTCGAATATAGGTGTGTGACAGGGTTATCTTTAAAATATAAAGCCTGTTTGGAGAGGGCATTGTAAAAATGATTAGTTGATTTGGGACAGGTGAAACCAACATGAGTTAAACACCTAACTGTGTGTCTAACACTAAGTTCAGCAGTTTAGGAACATTCTATCATGTGATCCTCACTTCTAAGAACTAGAGATCATTATTATTCTCCATTTCTACCTAAAGAAATTTGTGTAAGCTAGGGAGGGGGGAGGGAGAAATCAAGGAGGGATGAACATAAAAGATCAAGATGATGGTTCACAGGTGATATGATGGGAGAACTCCAGGAACTACAATGATATAAAATAATATAAATTTAAAATTATATATATAACATATATAAATATAAAATTATAAAGTAATATTGGAAAAATAGGTATATAAAGAAGTCAAAATGCAAGAAGGGAATTTTTATTTTTATTTATTTTTTTTTTTTTTGAGACTAGGTCTTGCTATTTTTGCCTGTGGAACCGCAGGCTCTTGTTGCTTGGGGTACCACAGACTCAAGCAATCCCCAGCCTCAGCTTCCCAGGTAGCTGAGATGACAGGTGCATACCACCACACCCACCTGTTTTTTTTGGAACTAGGTCTCACTACGTGCCCCAGGCGGGACTCGAACCGCGATCCCTAGCCCCGGCCGCTTCATAGGCTGAAGCTTACAGGCACGAGCCACCGTGCCCGGCCAGAAGGGAATTTTTAATAGTAAAAAAAAGAAAAGAAGAAAGCTGTGTAAAACCTTGAAAAGTAAGGGGAGAACTAGATCTGCCCCAAACGTGACAGGATCTAGCAAGAAACAAGCAGTTCGGTGCCTCAGAGAGAGACACGTCCTCTGTGACCAGTACCAGGGAGTCAGGGAAAGAGTGCCTGAGTGGAGTAGCTTCTCATGAAGGAGAAGGTGTTTAGGCCAGATCTGGAGGGGCAGCTAGGATGTCAAAGGCAGTGTCTGACTGGCTGCCTTTGCTTCCTACAACCTGTGCTGCAGGCGCCAAGAAGAGAGAGGTCTCCAGAAGTTCCACTCTTTTTTCCTGGCCTCGAATTTTCAAAAGGATATAGCAAAAATGAGGCACCATGTTCCCATGGTCAAAGCAGATGCACAGGAAATCGCAGACCACTGGTAAAGACCCGAGAGCTGGATCAACTGTCCCTGGCCAAGGGCTTGTTTTCTGTAAACCCCAAACTAGAAAACAGGACTGCAGCCCAAAGTGTGCGGTAGGCTACTGATCTCCTCTTCAACTCTTTCCATGTATATATATACACACACACACATATATATACATATATGTATATGCACACACATATATACGTGTGTGTCAAATTGTTATATAAAGAAGGGGAATTGTTTGTCTCTATCTCAAATCCTGATCCTACCTGATCCTGCCTCAACCAACCTTTGGTTGAACTGACTTTGTCCCCCATTTCAAGAATGGCTTCTGAGAACAGTCTATCATAATAGTCACAACGATTCTCAAAACATATTGCTGTGGTCCAGCCTGACCCATGACTAAAAACAAGAAAAACACACTCATCATCATCATCACCATCAGTCATCATCTCTACACCATCATTGCCATCACCATCAGCAACCACAGCCACACCCTAGAAGGGACCCCATAGATAAGTTCTGGTTTTCTGGCCTGGTAAACTCTCTAAAGAGGAGTCCAGAATTCCCTTCATTTAGCTATCCCCATTATTCATTTGAGAGTTAAATCATAAATGCATCTCTTTGAAGCATGCCCTCGATCTGGAGTTTTTTATTTATTTTTTTAAATGCTCAAATTATTGCTAAACAAGAAAGTGATGACATATATATATATATATATATATATATAACAAGATAAGCATGTAAAACCTCAGTTACCCCATTATATGTGCTACAAAACGAACATGAAAAAAAAAAGTTACCCTACCACAGTGTCCCAAAACAGTGCTTTAGGCTCTGGTCATCTCACCACACATCCAGTTAATCTGCATTCCAAAAGCACATGTTCCAAATGAGGGCATCCTCTTTCTCCTTTGTTGTCTGTCCCAACTTCCTCCATGTGGTTGAAGACGTGATGTTTTTCTTCTTACAGCGTCCTTCTTAACTTTAGGCAATAGAAAACCTCCAAGACACAGGAACCAACATAAAGTTCATCTTCTCAGGCCTCACTCATGGTCTTTCCAAAAACATCTCAGTCAAACTAGATAAGTCAAGTCCAACACGAAATTCAAATCTCCAAACTCTTTAGACTCCTTCAGCACACACACACTCAGCTTATGCAGGCTGAGGCTATGACTTCACTAGCCCGGTACCAAAGGCCACTGACCCCTCAGCCTTATTACCAAGTTCCCATTCTCTTCCAAAAATGGCTGCATCAATTAGGTTCTGGGTTTTTTTTAATGAGATGCAAATCATGCTCCAACCCTTCCTACCCTTAAAAAAATAGGCTTTCCTCATCTATGGACCCATAGATTATATTTATCAAGGAAGAAAGACCCCTTGAGACACCACATGCTACAGAGAGAAAGAGAGAGAGAGGAGGTGGAGGGTGTGAGTGAGGTTCTCCCTATTGCAGCTTCCTCACTGGCTCTCTTCTTGTGGAATTGAAGGTACTTTGACCTACTGTCTAAACTCCCAGAGGATCTGAAGAATTTCCGCCCTGCCAAAAAGATCCTAGTGAAACTGCAGAAGTTTGGGGAAAACCTGGATCTGAGGATTCGACCTCATGTCTTCCTGAAGGTTCTACAGGATCTGAGAGTCTGGGAACTGTGCTCTCCGGAAATAGCGGTGGCTATTGAGGTAACTACCATTCCCTGTCCACTCAAGATGCCTTTGCTACCCTCAGTTCGTTGTCCCTTGACCCCCAGGTACTTTTGTAAGTGCAGAGGGTACAGCTTTAAAAAGACATCAAGACCTCTGCCTTCACAGAGCACATCACTTACCAGGACAGGATGCTATCGGAACCTCGCTGATCAATCCAAATCTGGGGGGCACCATGCTGTAGGTAAATGGAGCCCCTTGAGAACTTAAGGTTTTAAAGACAAATAAATAGACAATTGGATCAAACAGCAGGCGAGCATAGCAAGGAGCATGGCCACTAAAACTGTGGCCCCTTTACCAGCAGCACAGACTTCATCAGGATGCTTGTTAGAAAATGCAGAAAGAAGCTCAGGCACCAAACCAGACCCACCTGCTTAGAAATGACACTTAATGAGGTCCCAGGTGCTCTGGGTACACAGTAAAGGGCAAGGAGCACTGGTTGAGGTAAACACACGGTGACAGGGAGGGTGGCTCTTAATCCAAGACCTAAACAATGAAAAGACAGCACCAGGGAGAGATGGGGGGAGCAGGCTGGTCAGGACAAAGGAACAGGAGCAGGGTCAGTCATCCAAGTAGGATGGAGTTGGACTGGCTGGAGGAACGGCTTGGCAATCATGGGTGTGTCAGAGAGAGTTGGAGAAGGGCATGATTCCCAGGGGCTCAAAGAGGTCAGTCCACACAGACCTCCAAGGGCAAGTTGAGGGTTTGGGTCTTTCTCTGAAGGAAGCTGAGGCTGTACTGAATGTTTTGCAGCCACCACCCCCTTCCAGACCATGCCAGTGCTCTGTTCTTAGAGCATCAAAGGTGTCAGCAGATGGGGGAGAGGTGGGAAGCCACACTAAGCTGTGGGCACATGGAGTCCCTTCCTTATTTTCATCAGATGGCACATGTGCATTTTGTTAGGGCTTTCAATGCTTCATGATAAAGAAGGGATTCTGCTGTGGGAATTTCCTTGAGCTTTTCAGGATGACCCTTCCACAGGCTAGTCTATGTGTTTGGGGGCAAGTTCAGAGTGGGGGGAAGAGGACGACCTTGTGAATGAACTGGTATGTCCAGACTCCAGTCCTCAATCCTGGGAAATCTCACTGCAGGAGAACCTGCCCATCATCCCACCTTCACTTGTCATTTATGGGGTCCACCTTCTACTGGTTGGTTATGGGTCACGTGGAAGAGGCGAGCTCTGTATTGGTAAAAGAAGAGGATTAGGGAGGCTCCCCCATTTTTGAGGTGAGTTCATGGCCCTGGTTAGTGAAATCCATCATACCCCCTCCCACTGACAACTTCACAGAAGTGCTGATAACCTGGATGTGAACCTACAGGAAACTATTTCCTGCCTTGATGTTTTATTACCTAGAAGGAAGCCAATTGTCATGAATTGGGTCTATGAACCAAAATCCAAAATGTTTAAGGACAAATAATCTTTTTGAAAAATATGAAGTGGTAGAAAAGAGAGAAAAATGCAGATGTCAGGGTTTTCTTGCTTTCTCCCAATGTCCCCAACTCCCCCCAAATTTCTTTGGGTCAAACATGAAAAATAGGAGCTTAAAAGGAGCCTGATTAGCCCAGAATCTGGGTCCCCATCATGACCTTTCAGGTCTTACAAATTCCCATTGGATAGAGGAATCCTGGGACCACCAGCTTCAATCTCAGATCTTCAGTATCTTGGGGAAGGGGGTTGGGGATGGGCAGTAAGTAACTTTCAGGCCAACCCTAAGACAGCCAACTGTGTCTGTCTGCAGTTTGTGCGAGAACACATCATCCACATGTCTCAAGAGGATTACATCAGCTGGCTGCAAAACAGAACCAACATCTCCATCCAGCCTCACAGTGTTCAGACATAGTCTGGAACCTGGGTAGCCAGTTCTCTGGTGGAAGAGGATGAATTGGCAGTGTGTTCCTGCCTCCTCCTGTGACTACTCAGGCTGACACAGCAGCATCATCTGGAGAACGTCTTCTGCCAATGTTCCAGAGGTGGACACTCCCCTCAACTTCACACCTAACCTCAACCTTCAGGTCTCAGTCCCTCATTAGTCCAGCCTGGCTCTACCATCCCCCTTCCCAGATTCTTGCTCTATTCTCTTCCTCAAATTCTAAACAATAAAACTGAGCTAAATGTTTGATGCCTTGTTGGAGAAGAGTTGTTCCTGCAGAATTTGGATGCAGTGTTCAAATGAAGACAAAACCTGTACTGATTTTTATTGCACAACAGGCCTGGTGCTGGGAGCTATTACTATCTTAAATATAATTTAATCTCACAGTAACTTGGTTAAGTAAGAACTGATCTTCCCATTTCACACCACTGGGGCTAGAATGTATTTCTCAACTTTATATATACTGATATGCATGCATGCATGCATGGATGCATGGATGGATGGATGGATGGATGGATGGATGGATGGATGGATGGATGGATGGATGGATGGATGGATGGATGGATGGATGGATGGATGGGTGGGTGGGTAAGTGAATGTATGGATAGATGGCTCATTCCCCAATAAAGCAAATGGTGTATGAGAAAATTTCAACCTTTTACCACTTCTCATATCTATTTTGGTGGTCTTGATTATCTAAGGAAGCTTACTTTCTGGTCATTTCAAGTGTGTGTGTGCTCATTTCCATTTAACCTTCTTTTCTAAGCTATGGGATCTGCAGTCATTTAACTCTCTCATGTGTGGCTAGGTTAAATGAACAACTAGCAACCTATGCTTGGTTTGCTTTTATGCCCAAGCTAGAATAGCACTCATAAAAAGTGATCCTCAGCTTCTCTTCATGGTAAATCAGAGAATCGTTGAATTGGAACCCATTCAGTTTAAGTGATCTCTCATTTGTCTAGTCAGTCATTTAATAAATTTAATGCAGTTAGATCATTTAATGAATATTTACTGAGGGCCCAATATGTATCCACCAATTTCTAGGTCCTGATGGTCCAGCAACAACCCAAGCTGACAAGCCCCAACTTGCATGGAGTTTTCATGGAGACCATCAGCAGCATGTAGGGGAAGAACCTTGCATGTCTGTCCACACTGATCCTCTTTGTTTGCTGTGACAAGTCATCGGGTTGGGGTGTAGAGCTGAAATAGAGTCTGCAAGGAGCCTGCAAAATTAAGACCCTGAACTTCTCTGTATTTAATAGAAAACTTGGCGGCCAACCTGGAGCTTTGCTGGTGTCAGCCACAGCCTGGGTACTCTGGTGCCCCACTTTTTTCGGATCTGGGGGGGTGGGGTGGCCTGTCCTCTGTCTGGAAGCAAGTGAGCAGAAAGCACCCAGGAATAAACTGGAGGGGGTTAATTGCACACACACACCCCCCAGGCAGCACACACACACCCCACGCAGGGGGCTGAGCAGGATGGGCAGTGATTAACCCCCCCAGTTTACTCCCACTCCAGTCAGTCCTCACCACAAATAAGAAAACCGCTAATGATCCAGCTGCAGACACAGAAGAGATGACAGGAACGAATGAAGAAACTGGACATGCACATCTCCTGGGCAGAACCCAGACTAAGCTCCAGAGAACCATTGGACACTGAACTGTCAGGCCAAGCGTCGTGGTGACTTATCACAGAATTGCACCCACAACATCACCAGGGGCTGGAGGCCAAAGTCTGGGTTCAGGTATGCCTTCGGGGAGAGCAGGACCAATCTCCACTGATGTCTTCCCCATCGAGAAACTTCTCTACAGACAATGGCTGGGAGCCAGGTTCCCTAAGCCAGAGACCAGAACTACCAGCAATGAATCAGCGAAATGGCACAGAAAACAGAATGGAGAGACGACCACCAAGGAGGAGTGGGCACTGATAGACTGTCATCGAGTTTGAACTGGACGCCAGGAGCAAGGAGAAGACTAGAAATCTAGGCAGCAGGGTCAGCCGTGTCCCAGGAACATGGGTTCTCATTGGGGAAAAGGACATTTCTCCAGAAAAGGAAGAGATCAAAGGACTAAACATGAACCAACAGACAGCAACACAGAGGAGTCGGGGTGACCAGAGGAGGCGATGGGGGGGGGGCTCTCCCAAGGACATCAACAGCCACACAGAGATGAGCTACGTAAGAAATCTTAAAAAAAAATTAATTTATCTAAAAAAACAAACAGAAAACTTGTGGGATGAGGGCACAGAGAAGAATGAAGGCGGTCCCGGAACAAAAAAGAGGAAGAAGGAAAAAAGACTGAATAACATGAGGTTGAGATGGGATCTTGGGAGAAAACCAAGCAGGAAAACTTCCCGGATACTCAAACCACTGAAAATGGAATTTCCATTCGATGCAACAATTCTACTCCTGGGAATCTACCCAAAGGACACCAAAACGCTCATTCAAAAGAAAAGCTGCACTCCTGTGTTTATGGCAGCACTATGCACAATAGCCAGGCTATGGAAACTACCCAAATGCCCAACAATGGATGAATAGATCAAAAAGGTGTGGTTGTTGACACAATAGAATATTATTCAGCAATCACAAAGGCAAAGCTATGTCATTTGTGGTAACGTGGATGGAGCTAGAAGGAATCACAGTAGCAGAAGTAAGACAGAAAGAAAAAAGAAATACCAGCGGGTCTTACAAGTCGGCTAGAGGAAAAACAAACAAAAGGACAAGAAAAGGTTAAAACTAATACACTGACAATAAAACTAAAGCAGACAGCAAGGGAGGGAGGGAGGGAGGGAGGGAGGGAGGGGGAAATCAGGGGAAGAATGAGCACACAGGATCAGGATGATGGTTCATGGATGACACAGTGGTGGGAGAACCTCGAGGTATACAACAATGTGTGTGCGCGTGTATGTAATCAATTAAAAACCTAAGAATTCCCAGGCAAAACCACACCATCCACTTCATCACTCTACTCATTTCTGCCTCTGTAGATGATAGTTTGAGAAAACAGGGGAAAGGGGCCATGTTCAATGTTGGGGTCTGCTTGAGGGCAAAGAAAGGTCCTTAGAGACGCAACAGAATGCACTAAAGAGCAGAAGTCAGAGACTACCATGATGACGAGTTTCCTGGTTTACAGACATCACAGAGTACATGTGGCTTCCTGCCAGGCACCTGTAGGAAATGCCAGGTAACCGTCCCAGTGGGCATTTCACTCCACTAGAGAATCTGTATACAGTGGTGCCAAATTAAAGCAAGTGTTAGAACACCCCAGGGGACATAGGGGGTGGGAGTGGGCTTCTGACCAACTCCTACTTGCCCCTCCCCCAGTGAGGTTTTGTCAAGACAATCTTTGTGAGGAATCTGTGGGATGAGGAGCAGGGGACAGCTGGAAGGGGAGGTGGTGAGGAGGGAGGGCAGTGAGCTGGTTCCAGGCAGAGCTGCAGTGACAAAAGCCCAGAGGCAAAGAGAAACCGGTCGCAGTTGAGGAACTAAACTAAGAGTCTGGCTGGATTATACAATCAGGTTGGCAATGCAGACAGGGCAGGGAGAGGGAGGCTGGGGGGGGAGGAGGGAAGAACCCAGATTTTTAAGCTCTTTCTCAGCCTCATTAGGAGGCTTAGACCAACCTACTGGCAACAGAGAGTCACAGAAGAATTCGGAGCAGGGGATAATTTAGGTTTTTATTATTATTCTTTAAGTCAACCTCAGTAAATGGTTTTTGGGGAATCTTACCCCCCTCCCCCCCTCAGGAGCCCCCTCCCATCTCTCACACCCCACCCTGCTGTTTGCCTGTCTGTGTTAAGTCCACTAGTCTCTCTCTCTCCCGTGGCGGTGTCCTTTCACGGGTGAGGGACCGTGTTCTCGGAACCAGGCGAGCCTTGCTGGTAGGTGTTCAGCCCTAAGCTTGCGCTGGGCAGCCAGTCCTTTTATTTGTGGTCTCTCCACGCTTCCTCGCTGCAGGCTTTCTTCTCCAGCCCCGCCTCTGTTGTTTTGCTGCTTTATCTTACGGTT
>PVHY01033447.1:0-11117 GCA_004024945.1 Uropsilus gracilis
CTTCATAGGCTGAAGCTTACAAGCACGAGCCACCGTGCCCAGCTCAAGCATTATTTTCAATTCTACCTTTCTCCAGTTTTTATCGTTCAACACTCAAGTCTTCAAAGACTGGTTTGCACATTTCAGAAAACATCTTTGCTTGGAAGTATTCAGAAGGCAAAACACATCTGTCTTATTCACTCAGAAGAATACTAGGACTATCAGCTCAGTACCACCAGCAGTATTAGGAATGCAAGTCTTCACAATTCTGGTGAGGAGCTACTTAGCATGTAAAGTTCTGGTTCTAGACCTAAAGGGCATAAGTGGGGTGGAGTCTTCCTAAACTATTTGGAGTAGGTTATAATCAAAACCAAAGTGGAACTGCCTTCAGCTGACTTCTCTGTCTCACTAAATTACACCCTGTAAAGCTCAGCCCCTTCTCACTACAGAATACATCATAAAAACAGAGGTAAGACTTACTCCGAGTCACTGTAACACTGTACTTGACATCAGCTTCTGTACTCTCAACCTGGAGGCAGGTTTTTGTGCTGTATAAACCCACGTTAACATAAGTGTCATTCAATTTCTCTTTTAAAAAAGAAGAAAAGAAGTTCCAGATACTAAACTGTTCTAGCTCCTTCAGTTTCGCCTCACTGTCCACCTGAGTGACTCTCACCAGCTTAGAACTGTTAACCCGGATCTGTAACACAAGTAAAATCATAATGAGAAAGAAGACCATGGAAATTTTAAATTTTGGCAAATACAAATTTTAAAAAATCTGTAGAGTGAATAGCTAAGTTATAACAGTGCCAGATTTTCACAAGGCTTACGAGAAATATGGAGCTGCAGTGGTGAAACCATTACTGGGCAAATAACATCACACATCTTGTTAACATTATCTGAATCTACTATTAAACCAGAACATGAGGTCGGGGAGGGGATAAGACTTCCTAACAGAGTTATCAATACAGCTAATTTATTAGCAAGATCACACAAAGCAAGGATCTAGAATTTTAAGAAAGTTATCAGTCATAAACAGTCCCAGAAAACTGAAAATGTTTCCCATAATGACAGGCTGAGAAATTTCAGCCTTTGTGAGGATAAATGTTTGTTATAATGTGCACCAGATGGAATATGATTTTTATATCAATTAAAAAAAGAGAGAGAAAATTTTTTGTTAAAAACCACAAGGCCACCCTTATGTTTTTGATGTGAACAACAAATGCCCTTATCAGTAACTATGCATATAGCAGCAGCAACATTTCCAAAAGACTCATTTTGCTCAATCATTATCATAGCCTGATACTCTTGCTTGCCAGGTGGCTTAACAGTGTAATGAAGTAAATGAGAACAAAATCATTGTATTAGGGGAAACTTCAGTTCAGGGGGCTTACAAAACATCTCCTGTAGAATCAATGAGCATTGCGGCAGCGAGGCAAAAAGAGTTTTACATCCTGACAGGCAGACAACAGTTTCAAAGAAGGCATAAAAACTTAAAAGAGGTGTGTGTGTGTGTGTGTGTGTGTGTGTGTGTGTGTGTGTAAAAGGAGAGAGGGGAAGCACTTTCTTTGGAAAAAGGAAGAAGGAAGTTAATCTCAGTATCTAGTATTATAAACTGCAGAGAATCAAACACAAAGTATGCATAAACAGATACTGATGAAAACACAATTAGGATATCTCAATTCGAACAATGTTGCTAACAACATTCTTTTTTTAAAGTTTGGGGGGAAAAAGTATCAAAATACAGATCACAGAGAGTTACAGAAGATACCCAGCCAGGGGCCTCCAAATTATTACCTGTATTCGAGTCCATATATCATGCCATTTTGGGAGGAGTTTATTTTCATAGCAGAATTGTTGGCCAGTATTGCTATTATGCATTCTCGATTCCTGAAGCATGACCACATGTTTATTATTTCCAGCTTTATGTAAAGAAAGGAAATAAGAAGCATAACATAACAAGGTAATAATTATAACTCACTTCATAAAAATAATTAAAACTAACTTAATTACTTTCTTAAACTTGGGGTTAAAATGTCAGCAATTGTGAAACAAGAAGAAAACAGAAAATAAGGCAGTCTTCTGTCAATTTTAAGTATTTAAATATTACAAATATTTCTGTTAATTTTAAGTATTAAATATTAAACCTATTACCCAAAATAAGTAGTAATAAAAGCTATTAACAGTTTTTAAAGATCTACCATGCTGTCTTCATTTAGAGTTCCCAACAACGTTATAAGGGTGGCACTCTCAAAATCCCAATTCACAAGTGAGGAAACTGATGTTTAAGAAAGATTATAATTTAAAAAAAAAAAAAAAAGATTATAATTTGCCCCAAATCATACTACTAGTAAACAGTTCGATTGAGATTCACAGCCCATAAAGCTTTATAAGGCTCAGCTAAAGTAACCCCATCTATAGATTTTTTCCCTATCCTTTTCCTGACTAGGATGAACAAACTGGCAACGTTTTGTATGTACAGTAAGTTAAGCAGACACTAAAAGATTACAAAATTGTTTTCTATTTTTTTGTTCTGTTTCAACTTTTAAGAGCCTGCCAGGGAGTTCACCCTGCTACACTCATTGGTGGAGATACTCAGCTAAGACAGCGGGCCCTTGCACCTCCTAACCAAGGTTTCAACAGACTTCACCCAAATCCCATCTTAAATGGAACATGCCAGGTTCACCTTTCACAAATTTGCTGGGGACAATGGCTACTTAACAAAGAAGGTCCTGAAAGTACACACAGAAAAGGAGTTTCCTGGATTTTTGAAAAATCAAATAGAAATTCTGGCCAAACCAATAAAGGGCCTGAACCAGTGTTGAGACAGCAAAGTGGGCTTTCACTTTGATCAGTGGGCTTCCCCCAATTGCTAGCTCACCATCGCCTGCAATAACTATTTTGTAGTACATATGAAGCAGAAAGGAAAGCAGAAGGCAACCTGGAGTGTACCAACTGCACCAGTGAGAGTGCCATCCACCAGGGTCCCTGAAGGATTCTGTCCCATTGCTCTCCCTCTATAAGGATTTCATGAGCAGACTGGAACTCCTAGAAAATGTACAAATCAAATCCAACCTCCATTTGAACAGAAGAGAAAAAGTCAATTCAAGCCAGATGAGTTTTTGATTTTTCACAGTGCTTGCCTCCTCTTGGCCTCAATGAACAAATTCCTTAAATATATATTCTGGAAAAAGTCAATGAACATATGTAGCTCCTTTGATTTTATCAAAAGAGAGTCTCCTCCTCAGAAGTTTATATCCAAACTCAGTTAACTCTAGGTTTAAAAGTGACCACCACTCTCTTGGATCTTCCCACCCATGTTTGCAGAAACTACCTAGTAAAAAATATTTAAGTAACTACTTTCTTGAGGTCTATATTGAACTTACCAACTGACTAAATGGTACTTCAAGTGGAAATTTTATTATCACACAAGTTCTTAGCATAAAAATGGACAATTTAAATAAAAAACAAAACACAAAAACCCAAACTCAGGAAACCTAAACTCAGACACACACAAAAGGCAAGGATGCCCACCTGTCCAAAATAGTTTTAGAATAATATTAAGACTAATTTTGAAATTGAAGTCATCTTAAACCTCAAAGAACAAAAACAGCAGAATTGATAGACGAAGAAAACAAAAGTTCAAATATTGGTCTTGTTTATTGTGAGACTAACTAGTGATGACCTGTGACAGAGCTCTACCTACAATGTCTCTGAGAACTGGGGAACCAAACCCCTGGTCCAGAGATGTGTGTAATGAGAGCAAGGCTCCATCCTTTTCCAATGGGGGAGGAAAGTCTCAGAGGTGTGGTTGCAGCCCCATGGCAGAACTGTAAACCACAAGAGAAATGAGCTGTACTAACCACCTGCTGAAGTCTGCCCTACCAGGGAACTTCTCCACTGCCAGTGACTAGGAGTTGGGTTCCCAACACCAGATGCCAAAACTATAAGGCTCAGATGCAGCATCATGTGACAGTCATCAGAATGGAGGAGACAGTCAGCATGAATGAGGCACAGAACCCAGTGAACAGACAGGTCTGGAGAAAAGAAGACAGTCTCCTCCACCATAGGAAGCGCCACAATCAAGGAACCTGGAAAATGATACCTCACACCTGCCCTACAAGAGGTTCCTGAGGTGCTCATTCTGGCTACAGCGCCTCAAAGTCACCCCTGGAGATATAAGCAGCCTGGTCTGTTGTGTCCTAGGACACTTCCTCACCCAGAAAAAAGACAGTATTTCAAAAAAGAAAATGAAGAGACAAGTGGACCAAGCATCAGTCGACAACTTGCAGCGAGAGGAGTTGGCTGACAGCAGTGAGGAAGGGGAAAGGAAACGGGAATTGGGGTGGTGGTATAGGGGTGCATTATTGATGGGAGAGCCATACCTAAGGGGAACAATAACTATTTAAATATGACTGATGTATGAAAATAAGATAATAAAAATATATAAAATTTTTAAAAAATTATTCAATGCTATTCCCCCCAACTACATTATTTTATAGAAAGAAACTTTTTTTTTTTTTTTGAGACTAGGTCTTCCTATTTTTGCCTGTGGAACCGCAGGCTCTCGTTGCCTGGGGTACCACGGACTCAAGCAATCCCCAGCCTCAGCTTCCCAGGTAGCTGGGATGACAGGTGTGCGCCACCATGCCCAGCTAATTTTTTGGAACTAGGTGTCGCTACGGGCCCCAGGCGGGACTCGAACCGCGATCCATAGCCCCTGCCGCTTCATAGACTGAAGCTTACAAGCACGAGCCACCGTGCCCGGCCTAGAAAGAAACATTTTTTAAAATCTAGTTCTTCCTCTTCTTGAGTTTCATAGAATTACAAATACATAAATGAATACATTCACACATACAACTATACATACATACACCTCTTCAATCTCAGCTTGTATGGAAATCAACATCTTGACCAGCTACATCTTTGGACATTTAGAAGGAAAACAAGCCCATTTGGTCTAAAAGGAAAACCAGTGGAAACAATTTATGACTTCTTCAGTCACTTAAATTGTTAGAAACATTAAATAAACCAAAAGACTTTGGCGCTCGCTTCAGCAGCACATATACTAAAAAAGACTTTAAATATATATGTCATCCAAATGCTCATCTTAGATTAGCCAGGCATGGTGGCTCGTGCCTGTAAGCTTCAGCCTATGAAGCGGCCGGGCCTAGGGATCGCGGTTCGAGTCCCGCCTGGGGCCCGTAGCGAGACCTAGTTCCAAAAAAATAGCTGGGTGTGGTGGTGCGTGCCTGTAATCCCAGCTACCTGGGAAGATGAGGCTGGGGATTGCTTGAGTCCGTGGTACCCCGGGCAAAAATAGCGAGACCTAGTCTCAAAAAAAAAAAATGCTCATGTTAGAACTTTGTGCTTCCCATAGCCAGAGGCATTACCTGAACCAGCAAGTTAAAAAGAAGGATGAATTCGCCGGGCACAGTGGCTTGTGCCTGTAAGCTTCAGCCTATGAAGCGGCTGGGGCTAGGGATCACGGTTCGAGTCCCGCCTGGGGCCCGTAGCGAGACCTAGTTCCAAAAAATTAGCTGGGCATGGTGGTGCGCACCTGTCATCCCAGCTACCTAGGAAGCTGAGGTTGGGGATTGCTTGAGTCCGTGGTACCTCAGGCAACGAGAGCCTGCGGTTCCACAGTCAAAAATAGCAAGACTTAGTCTCAAAAAAAAAAAAAAAAAAAGGATGAATTCAACACTCAGGAAAGTGACTTCTTCTAAACCCAAAGATCTAGTTCTTCTTAGAATATGCCTTCTTGGAACTTAATGAAACAGAATTTGTTTACTGTATTTATCCATAAAGCAGCTATTCATTCAAAGGTTAAAAACTTCATATTTACTTATAATCATTACAAACTTGCTTTTTATTTACTTTCTAATCATAGATATTTAACATTTACAAGTAGAAGGGAATGAAAACGACTCATAGAATGTGAGGGCTGGAAGAGAACCTAAAAAGTCACGGAAGTTAACTTGCTCAAAATAGTTTCTATTCATTTCTGTCAAGAGGCAATCTGTTTCATACTAAAAAACTGGTATCTTAAAAATCATCTGGCTTAGCAAAAAATTACATAGGACAACTGACTGGTGATTTGGAAAACAAAATCGATCTAGATCTTCATTTCACATCAAATGTTAACATTGCAGATCTAAGAGTAAAATGAAAAAAATTAAATCATATCACACACACAAAAAAATCAATTCAATTCTGGAGGATTCCCTAAGCATAAAATAGAAACAAATCAAAATAATAAAACCAAGTGACCATACAAAATTATAACTCTTCTATTTAAAGATAAGATGGGCAAACAAATTAAGGGAAAGTTCTGTACTAACTAATTTAAATACGGTCTGGCTATGTGCCCAGGGAACCGAAGACTCTAGCTGGGATTACAGGCGCGTACCACCATGGCAAGCTATTTTTTGAGACTAGGTTTCGCTATGTTGTCCTGGGCAGCAGGTCTCCAACCTGGGGAATTAAGCGATTCCCAGTCTCAGCCTCCCATCCTAGGCTTGGGATTAAAGCCGCATGCCACTGAGGCCGGATAAATATAATCTTTTTTTTTTTCTTTTCTTTTTTTTTTTTTTAAGAGTAGGTCTCACTATTTTTGCCCGTGGAACCGCAGGCTCTCGTTGCCCGATGTACCACGGACTCAAGCAATCCCCAGCCTCAGCTTCCCAAGTAGCTGGGATTACAGGCGCGCACCACCACGCCCAGCTAATTTTTTGGAACTAGGTGTCGCTACGGGCCCCAGGCGGGACTCGAACCGCGATCCATAGCCCCTGCCGCTTCATATACTGAAGCTTACAGGCACGAGCCACAGTGCCTGGCCCATTATATATAATCTTAAAGCATTAAGAAGTTTATACAAGTCCATTTTTTTAATTTATGTATGTATGTATGTGTGTATGTGTATATGTAAGTATGTATGTATTTCTTTTTAGAGACCAGGTCTCGCTATGTTGCCAGGGATAGTCTCAAACCTGTGGACTTAAGTGATCCCTAGCCTCAGCCTCCCAAGTAGCTGGGATTACAGGTGCACTTCACTATGCCAGGCGTCAAGTCCATTTTAAAGTAAACAAGAACCTCAACAAATAACCATAATAGGGCAAGAACAAAGCACACACACACACTCCAGAAAAAATGTAAGTCTAAATAGCTAATAAGCTGCAGAAAGATGTTCATTCACAAATAATGCAAGAAATGCAAAATAAATTAAGGTATCGTTATGGAATTTCAAATTAGCAAAGATGCTATGGCCAAGAATATCCAGTATGGCAAGGGCATTCATGTCACAAGCAAATAATGTTTTTTATATATATATACATACATTACTATATAACTTAATATATGTACATAAAATATAGTCTAGAGAGAGAGAGCATGAGAAATACAAACAGCACCTTTTTAGAAAAATTGTATTTTAGCTTCTGATCTAAAAAAATTCATTTCTGAGACTCTTTCAAAAAATCATCCAAATGCAATAAAAAAACCTATGTAAAGAGGCCCACAGGTATTAACTATAACAAAACACTACAAGTATCTAACAAAATACTTAATTCAGAAACAACAAATAATGATCTCTGCACAGAAGGAAAAAGAATATTTATGAAGAATTTTACTTTTGGGGGGGCAGATTTTGGCCTTTTTAAAAAAAAATCCTTTATTTTTCACAGTATTCGATTTCCCCTTATGAGACAAAATCAAACCAGAAAATAAAATATCTGGTAACAACTGGTGGCCTCCAGGGAAGGGAACTAATTGCTGACAGCCATGAATATATATCATTTAAAAAAAGATTTTTTAATTAAAAACATGTGGGAAGAGACCAGAAAAAGGGGTGCTAAAATGGACTGCCTCTGAGCCGCGCACGGTGGCACGTGCCTGTAAGCTTCAGCCCATGAAGCAGCTTGGGGCTAGGGATCGCGGTTCGAGTCCCACTCGGGACAACATAGCGAGACCTAGTCTGAAAAAATAGCTGGGCATGGTGGCGCGCGCCTGTAATCCCAGCTACCTGAGAAGCTGAGGCTAGGGATTGCTTGAGTCCGTGGTACCCCGGGCAACGTGAGCCTGCGGTTCCATGGGCAAAAACAGCGAGACCTAGTCTCAAAAAAATAAATAAAATTAAAAATAAATAAAAATAAAATGGATTGCCTCTGAATGAAATGAATAGTTTCTTTCTCCTTCCTTATACTTAATTGTACTTGCCAAACAGTCTAAAATAAATTCACATTGTTTTATAATTGATTTTTTTTTTTTTTTTTTTTTCAAAACCTCCAGAGAAGCCAAGCGTGGTGGCGCACGCTTGTTATCCCAGCTACTTGGGAGGCTGAGGCTAGGGATCACTTGAGTTCGCGGGTGCGAGACAACTCTAGGCAATAGCTAGACCTAGTCTCTTAAAAAATAAGTAAATAAAAATTTAAAAAACCTCCAAAGAAAAAACTCCCTACCTTTTGAAATATTCCATTCTATCTTTAGCTATCTCCCGACTTTTAGACTGTTCTTCTCTATTACGTGATTGTCTTTTTGTAGCTGTCACCAACATGATTTATCATGCCATACAGAATATTCGTTGTTTACTCTTTTCCCAGTGAAGGAGTCCCTGTTCCTCTCTTCATTAAAAAAACTTAAAGAGACAGCTGATTGCATCTTACATAAGGGCATTTTCACATATATTCTGCCTTTCATCCCCGGTCTACAACCCATTTTAAAGATTAACTAACTGGCCCAAATTCATTCAATCTTAAGTACCCCTCAAATGTTACTCCAGGCCCTGCCTCTGGAAAAGTACCTTTCAGAACACCTACTCTCCTCCCCTTAAAAGAAAAAAAAAAGGGGGGGGGGAGGTGTTTCAAAGGACTTTGAAGCCATTTCAAAAGTGACTTTGGAACTAGATCTATGGATCCAGAGATAACCTTAAAGCTGCAGCTAAGGATAATCATAAGTGATATCACAAGATAGGCAGAAACTCACAAGAGAGGTTAAAGAGCATATGCATTTACAAGATACTACTAGCCTTAATGGGTAAATTTCAACTCCTTCCAGTGGAGGCTAAGGAAACTTATTTTCCTGTTATGCATTTAATGACAGGGTGTGGAAGTAGGTTCTCACAAACACATTCGAGGGGTTTTTTTAATTAGAGCACAAAAGGAAAATAATTCATTCTTGTCCAAAGACAATTAGCAGCAGGTATCAAATAAGTCTGCTTGACGAATTAATACATCTCCGAAAGAAACCTGTTCCATACTGTCTAGCGTATACATAATATACACACGTATGTATCTAATACATACATGAAACGGGACTTGAAAGGCTCCAGGTCAGTGCTATGGCGCCAGTAGGGGCTTGGATATTTATAAGGGTATCCCTTATAAAGATACCCTTTATAAGGGTATCTTTATAAGGGTCCCATCACATAGGGACCACTGCATTTCAGGGGACCGTAGTTATCTGTTCAGCCACCCTGAGTCCCGAGCATAAACTTAGGGGTGTAGCTAATTTGCTGAATGAACGGGACACTCCCTTTCCAGTGACAGCCCTGACAGCCTGGAATGTTCCTCGGTTCCACTGAGCCAGAAAAGTTGGGAGGTCGGTACAGCGCGACACAGCTCCCAGGACCGCTTCTCAGCAGTTTAGGCCTCCTTTCCTAACTTAGCCCCAAGATTCCGGGCTCCTCCCCACCCTGGGTAGCTCCCTCAGGCCACCCCAGGGCCCTGACCTCCTCAGGATCAGGGCCCATTCATCGACAACGAGACGTCTCCTTCCCCCACCATGCCCGCGCCCCTCGGCCGGATAACGGCCTCGAGCCCTGGGGACAATCCCCCCTTTCCTAAATATAACCCCATTGGAAGCTGCTGCCAGCTGAGCGGTACCTGAGCCGCGGACTAAGCAACCGGAGAGGAGCAGAAGCAGCCACACTGCCCCACGGCCTCCGGCCCCCCAACCCCAAGGACCGGCACCAACTGTCTGCGAGACCGCCACTTTCATTCCTCCCGCCATGGTCGCCTCACACCGCCTCCTTCTACGTGCCACTCCCCAGCAACTAATGCTAACAGGCACAACCAGCAGCCTATCCGTTACGAGACACGCCTCCTAACGACCAATCGGGTGGGCGGGACTTCGAGTTCTGCGTTTCTTTACGGACCGTGTGAGTCCCGCCCCTTAGCAACCGATCCCCGAGGGCGGGAGAAGCTGCTTTCAGCCTATTAGAAAACGGGTTCTCCTCTCGCAATGGCGACAGGAAGAGCCCACCCCTTAACAACATGCTTCCGTCTCCATCTATTTACAACTAGTGGGATTGATTGTAAGCTTAGCCAATAGAAAACCAGGATGGGCGAGGCTGCCTTGGTTAGACTTGGTATTTCCGTCGAAACTGTCTCGAGTTACTTGTTTCCTTTTTTCCTTTATACCACCTATTTTTTTGATATGGAATACTTGTAATTGAGATCTCTTTATGAATAGGGTCCCGGCGAGGCAATTTTCTTAAACTATCGTGTCCTCCAAAGTCCTAAATGATTTAAAACGGAAGTCACAGCAATTTGTGCGGTCAGTGTTTGATAGGCATAAATTATCATTTTAAAATGTAGGTATAAGGATTCTGTGGAAGCAAAATGAATGCGAGTATTAAAAGGTTATATATTTCTCACAATATTTCGTGATACAAATATCTCTATGAGGCACAGGCTTAGACAGGCAAAGGAACCTGTCCCAAGGTCTCAGTTAATTAAGCTGACTGATTTCTACCTAAGTTGTAGGCGCTAAAGCCTTTCAGTGCCTCGGACTGCTTCCATCCATTAATTATTAATTGACTGACCGACTGACTGACCATAGCCAGGGTCTGTGAGTGCCTTGCACATAAGCTGGGTTCAGTGACTCAGTAGACATTGAAGCATTTTTTTTTTAAAGGATCTGATCCTGGATAGAAACATCAGAGTTAGGGCCGGGCACGGTGGTTCGTGCTTGTAAGCTTCAGCCTATGAAGCGGCCGGGGCTAGGGATCGCGGTTCAAGTCCCGCCTGGGGCCCATAGCGAGAGCTAGTTCCAAAAAAAAAAAATAGCTGGGTGTGGTGGCGTGCGCCTGTTATCCCAGCTACCTGGGAGGCTGAGGCTGGGGATGGCTTGAGTCTGTGGTA
>PVHY01033448.1:0-11123 GCA_004024945.1 Uropsilus gracilis
AAAATGCTCCACCTCACTAATAATTAGGGAAATGCAAATTAAAACCACACTGAGATACCATCTTACACCAGTAAGAATGGCCCACATAAATAAAACAGACAACAAATGTTGGCGTGGATGTGGAGAAAAAGGAACTCTCTTACACTGCTGGTGGGAGTGCAAACTGGTCCAGCCACTATGGAAGACTGTGTGGAGGACCTGCAAACAATTGAAAGTGGACTTACCATTCGACCCAGCAATCCCACTACTAGGAATCTACCCAGAGGACATGAAGACATTAATTCAAAAGGACACATGTACACACATGTTCATTGCAGCCCTGTTTACAGTTGCAAAGAACTGGAAACAAACCAAATGCCCCCAAACAGATGATTGGCTAAAAAAAATATGGTACATATACACGATGGAATACTACGCATCCATCAAGGAGGACAAACACATGTCATTTGCAGCAACCTGGATGGAACTAGAAAGACTCATATTAGCAGAAATAAGTCAAAAAGAAAAAGAGAAGTACAGGATGGTCTCACTTATATGATGGATATAGGGAAAAACAAACAAACAAATAAGAAAAAATGGAAACAACCAATGGGACTGAACCATGGAGCGAGAGAGGAGGAGGGGGAAGAAGGTGGGGGAGGTGAAGAGCACAAAAGATCAGGATAGTTAACAAATGTTAGTGAAGTGGGAAAGCCCTGGGGTAAAAAAAAAAAACAAAACAAAAAAACCACACACACATTTACCAGATATCAGAAGAGAACAGGCCAAACAACCAACAACTGAACATCAACTTAACCAAACAACAATTTGCAGAAAAATGGGAGAAGGAGTGACTGAAGGGGGAACACAGAAGGGCGATATGAAGGGAGGAGAAGGGATCAATTAATGTACATTTGTGACAAATCAATAAAATGAATTAAAAAACAAAACAAAACAAAACAAAATGTGGCTTCTGCCACCCAGATTCCCTCAGGTTCGTACAACCCATACATAGCAGGTGCTGGTCAAATGCAGTTTAACAAGGGATTTTATTTACAAGGGAATTCAACAGGGAAAACAAAAAGTCCTCAAAGCCACAAGTGGCCATTGCAGTCACCATTTTCCGTACCAAAGGTCCCAAAGACACATGTTCATGATGGTGCCCCTTTGCCCCGCCAAACCTGAGGCAGGCATGTGCAAAGTTCAGTCTTTCTCCGGTTTTTTCTCTTTGTTTCTGATGCCAGGACCCCAATATGGGCATTATTGAAGCTGGGACCCCAATATGGGCAGTATCAAAATTTAGATATTGATAGGTAAAAAGGGCCTAAACAGAAAGAGTACTTTTACTTTGTTGCAAATTCTGGGTGTGGACCCAGAAGAGAGAATATCTCACCCAAAGGGTGTGTAAAGGGAAATTGGAGACTTTGGTTTTTAGGAGAAAGAAAAAAAAGAAGATAAGAAGCAAAGACTAGGGAGACAGACTTTTGGGGAAAAGGAGGGAGATGAGAATGGCTCCCTGCCACTGTTAGGCCCCGAATCAAACATGTGGTTTGTTGATTAGCAGCTTTGTCTCTTTCGCACCCTAAATTACTTTAAGCTCTTTTTTGGAACCAAAGGCTCCAATTTCCCTCGACACACCCTCTAGGTGACACATTTTCTCTTCCCCACCTGGGATTTACAACAAAGTAAAAGGAGGAAGAATCTTTATCCTGTTTAGGCCATCTTTTACCTCTGTGTTTTTCAGACACAGCTAATGGCATCAATTACTAAATTTTAATACTGCCTGTAATAGGGTCCTGGCTTCAAAAGGAATGGAATTAAAAAGGCTAGTGTAGATGGCAATGCAGGCTATGGAGATGTCTTAGGAAAACAGGAATGGAAATCCCATTTCACCCAGCAATACTGCTATTAAGTGTCTATCTAAATGATAAGAAAAATAAATAATATGAAAAACTTAATATTAAAAGATCTATCTACACCTATGTATACAGTATCACTGTTTACAATTGTCATATCTTGGAACCAATACAAACACTTCAACAGATGAAGGGACAGACCATATGTGTGTGTGTGTATGTGGTATATATTCAATGAAACATAACACAGCTGTGCATAAAGAAGAAACTGTGTCACTTTGAAATAGAGTCAAAAGGGGCAAAAGCCTCCATTACATAAGCCACAGATCTGCATCAGTTGCATGTAGTAATTGTCACTCAAAATGCAGTTTAACAAGGGGTTTTATTTACAAGGGAATATTAAAAGGGAAATTTCAAATCTTTCTGACCAAGGGTGGAAAAAAACTAGTAAGTAGGAAAGGGGCAAAGGGAAAATGATCTGTTTATCAAAGCAGAAAGCTGAATAAGTGAATTACTTAAGTTGTATAAAGAATTTTAAATCCCAAAACATGGAAATACCAGTGCATAAATAGAAGCAACAATTCTAGTTCCAAATCCTGATTCTAATATATTTAACACTTTATTATGTTGAGGTATGTTCCTTTGATCTCCAATTTTTCAAGGGTTTTTATTATAAATGGGAGCTGGGCTTTGTGGAATGCTTTCTCTGCATCTGTTGATGTGATCATGTGGTTTTTGTTTTTCTTCTTGTTGATGTGGTGGGTTATGTTAATTGATTTCCACATGTTGAACTATCCTTGTGCCCCTGGGATAAGTCCCACTTGGTCATGGTGAATAATACTTTTTATGCCTCATTGGATTAGATTTTCTAGGATTTTGTTGAAAATTTTTGCATGGGTGTTCATTAGGGAAATTGGTCTATAGTTTCCTTTCTTGGTGCTGTCCTTATTTGATTTTGGTATGAGTGTGATGTTTGCTTCATAGAATGTGTTTGGAAGCTTTCCTTCTTTCTTGATTTTTTGGAAGAGTTTTTGTAGAGTATGTGCATGAATATGTAAACAACAAAATGATTAATAAAAAATTAGAAATAAAAATTAATAAAATAAAACAGTGTCAGTTGGCAACTCTGGTGGTACAAACCACCTGTTGTGGACCAGTCCAAGAGTTTTACTTTGCACTGTTCACTTTCAAACATAAAGCAGTTGCAAGATATTTGGCAAAATATATTTGGTTGAATAATAGTCTGTTTTCAAAATCGACAAGTTTTGTAATATTCCTGTTGCTGTAGATTTTACGTGCATGTGGAGGAAACCCCTATGTACATTTTGGATTTGTGTTTATGGAAATTTTCTTGGTTATGTTAATATGCATGTTTTTGGTGAAAAGACAAACAAAAAGTCATGGAAGTCTGGTTTAAAGGTGTCAGAGCAGATTCAGGATGTCTGCCAAGAGCTAGATTTGGATAAGGTTTGGGAAGTCAGGAAAAAGCAGTAGACTAGTGTTGGGAGCTGTATGTGGGAAAAGAAGAGCAAGATGGAGGAGACTGATAAAAATCTATGAGGCCAGTTCACAGATTGGGACTTGACTGAGCATGACGAAGTCCATTTATTGTGAGCTGAAAGGACTTTTTTATTCCTTGGCATGAGGCTGTAAGGAAAGGAAAAACCCAGGACCCTGTGGTATGTGACACATGGTAGGAAGATGTGGGATTCATTACCTAAATATGAAAAATACCAGTGGGGGTAAACACTTTTATCTTCCAGGGACAATTCTAGGAGGTTAGGAAGTTGTCATCAACGATAAGAGATCAGGAGGTAACCATCTCTAGTGTGCCAGAGAGGACAAGAATAGATAAAGGTGTTCCTTTATCTAAGGCATATCTCTATATCTATTTTTGACATCCCACAGCTAGTCATTACAAAATGGATATTCATGCATACATGATAGTTCTGATAAGAAATAGGGGGACCCAGTGGTTTCTACAATGTTAGAAGGTTTGCTGCCTTTCTCTTGGATAGATGCTAGTGAAATTGATTTGTGCCAATTGTTGGATACATGACTGTTTAAAAGCTGTTGTAACTCTTATTGGTATAATTGCATGTTTTGTCTGCTTGCATGATGCAATGTATTTTTTAATTAATTACATAATTTATTTATATATGAATTATATAATTTATTTATATATGATGCAATATTGTTACATGTGGTTGTAAAAAAATGGGGGGAGAAGGCTTGTCTTAAGTCACCATAGATATGGTGTCATAATAATGAGAGTGGGAAATGATATTGGTGATACAGCAAAATATAAGAATGCCATTTTTTGAGGAAGTAGGAGGGAACAAGGTGGGTGGAGTCTGTGTGTCGAGTTTGGCAGGAGAGGGTATATGGGCAAAAGGAGCGGTGAGAGGGAAGGCAGCGGCCATTGGGGCCTCTGGTCCAGGAAACAGTCTATGAGCTGCAAAGTAAAGGACTGGATAAGAGACAGATTGGATTAAGGACAGACTGGAGTGGAGGGCTTCTGCCACTGTCTGGGCAACAGTCTGTGGCAATGAACAAGTTACTTGGAAACTTGCTTTGTTTGGCAATTGGAGCTTGAACCTCCAATGAGAAAACAGCACACTGGAGAAACTTAAGATTTGCACCAGCTGACTTTGAATCTGCATTTGCTGGAAAGTTTGGAATCTGGAAAAGACTTTGTAAAACTTGTATCTCAGACAAGGGAATGGTTTGGTGGAAATCTGGACTTTGTTTTATATCTGCTTCAGATTTGGAGTGGTAGTTACCATCTTTGGTTGTCTGTTTGGTTTGAAATATCCACAGAGTGCAGGAGAGCACCATTTTGGAATGCATGTGTTCTTCTGTTTCAAACTCCCACTTCAAGTTTGGAAGAGAAGGGAAGTGTCATCTTTGGACTCACATGTCTTGAAACACATATAGCTCTGCTTAGGATTTAGAGACTGAGACTGGACTGGGGTAAGACAAATAAGGGGCCACTCATGGCCTCAGGAACTCTTGGTCCTTTTTCCTTTTTGTAAATAAATCTTGCTTTGTTTTCTTTTAACCTGGTCTGTCTTGCAACTGCATACATGGGAGTAAAGGAATCCCCCCACACCCTGCCACCATGTGGTGACTGGTTTAAAATACTGGCTTTTTCCTTTGTAAGTTTAGTTCCTAACTTTTTACCTGGTTTTATTTACACTCCCTGAACTCAGATTTTTGTCACTGCAACAGTAATAAAACAGTATAACACTGAAATAGAAACATATACTTCAACCAATGGAATAGACTATAAGTCCACATAAATAAGGACAGTCAATCTTTGATAAAGGGGCCACAACCATATAATGTGTTGAGAAACAAGGACACCACATGTAAAAATTGAAATTAGATCTTACTTAAATTCATACATAAAAGTTAATTCAAATGAATTAAAGACTTAGATACAAGACCTGAAACCATAAAATTCTTAAAATAAACACAAGTGATAACTCTACTGGACATCAGTCTATTTGGGACTTCATTCTCAGTGGCAAGAAAAACAAAAGCAAAAGTGTTAGAGGGCCATCCATCATTAACATAGCTGTTGTTATGCATTGTGTAGCTAGAAAATAAGAGATACTTTCCTTTTACTTTAGATTTGTAAGTTTCAAGAAGGACCTGGCAATGGAGATATGACTTTCAGAGCCCAACGTGACAAAAGCTTAGGTTGACCCTCATTAGACTTCATAGTTTTCTTTCCAAGGAATAGAAGGGAAGGAGAAAAGAAAAACAAGGCTTTTGTGGTATGAGATAGTTGACGAGATTCTGCTCCCAGAAGAGAGGGAAAATAAGGAGATAAGATATAAAAAAGACTTAGGAGAGAAACAAGGGATTGGCCATTTTTGGAGAAAGATGAGGGCCGAGTCATGAAGACCATGGTCAGATGGGCTCCATGGGTTTAGGCCCAGGCTGGTGAAATCATGAGCCTTAGCATGCATAGGCTGGTGGTGTGTGCTAAAGCAGTCTAAAGAATTTGGCGATTTGAACTTTGTGTTGGAACTTGTTTTATCTAGTTTGACTCAAATGTTTTTGGAGAGATAGTGAGTGTGGCTTGAGAGAAGGGACATGATATTGGTTCCTGTATGTTGGAACTCTTTTACTGCCTAAAGTTGAGAGGGACACAAAAAGAGAAGAGGAACATTAGGTCTTGGTCCACGTATTTGGAGGAAGCTGAAACAGATGCCAAGGAGGAAGGAGAATGCTCTGTTTTTGGAACACATGCTGGGGAATTCAGATTGATTGGACATGTGGTGAGGTGACCAGGGACTAAATGAACAGTTTTAGACATGTGTTGGGGTAACTGGGTTTTTCATGTTTACTTTGTAGCACATATAATGGGGTAACAGGGTTTTTACATGCTTATGTTGTAGTGCATGTTTAGGTAATCACTTTCTGACTTGTTTACTTAGTAATAGTTTGATCATCTTAAAAGTTTGGTCTGGCTTTGGAATTACATAGTAAGGTTGAGGTGGGAGAACCCTGAAAGGAGTAGAGGCAGGTCTAGGAATAAGGTTTTTTTTCTTTAGTTTGGGATGAAAATGTCCCTGGGGCAAGCAGCAGGCATCTAAATGATAAAGGTAACTTATATGTGTTAATAAAGACTTTTGTCCATTCTGTATCAGATTGAAAGCTAAAAGTTTTTTCTCTGGTTTAGGAAGAGCTGGTAAAATAATTTTTTTTAGTAAAAAGCCTACACCCCCATTCTGATAACAGCAGTACTGTATTAAAAGAAGCTATCACAAAAACAGAAAGGCTACCTACTGACTTGGAGAAGATAGGTGTACATTGCGCATCTGAAAAGAGGTTAATTCTTAACATATATAAAGTGCTTACACAACTTAGTAACAAAAGAACAAATAACCCAATCAAAAAAAAATGGGCAAAAACCTAGACACTTTTTCAAAAAAGACATTCACATGATCTTCCGGAAAATGTTCAAAATCACTAGTTTATTTATTTTTTATTTTTTATTCTTTTTTCTTACATTATTGTAGTTTCCATAGTTGTCTCTCCACCATAACATGTGTGAACCATTGTCAATTCTCTTGTGTTTAGTCCTTGCCTGTTTTGTTCCCCCTTCCCCTCCTCCTCTTTTGCTGTATGCTTCAGTTCTATGATCAACTTGCTACTTCTGACTTTTTCTTGACCTTTTGTTTGGTTTCTTTATAATCCATATATAAATGAGATCTCTCAGTAGCTATCTTTTTCCTTCTGATTAATTTTAGCTAGCATAATTCCTTCCATGTTGCTGCAAATGACATGAGTTTGCCTTTTTGATCACTGAATAATATTACATTGTGTAAATATGAAATTGGGTGGGAAACAGGCAAAATGTGGTGTTTAACCAAACTTACAAAGGAGAGCAGCTGGCCCTATAAAGCCAGCCATGCACCAGGTTCGTCCCAACCCATGCAAGCAGTATCAAGACCATATAAATCTTAAAAGGGAGGCAAAAGTAAATTTAATTGTTAAAAGGGCAAAACAAAAGTCACTGAGGGTTACAAGGAATCCCTTTGTTAATCTTACCCACCAGTCCAATCTCTAGTTCAAAGAGCTACATATGGCCTTCAGCCATGTGCTTCCTCAAAACAGCAACTGTCCCACATTAAGCCAAATGATGGAGCAAAGATAGCTCTGTCACTCCTTTTTCTTTTACTTCAAGTCAGAAGATGCCAAGATGGCACCGTTGATCCATTTTCAAAAGCAGGAGATTTAAATCCAATGAGAAAACCAGGATGGTGTCATTTTTTTTCCCCAAAGGCACAGCTCTGGCATTCTTTCAGTTCCAACTCTAAAGTGGCCCAGAATCAGCAAAACTCACTTGATACAACAGCTGCAACCACTTCAGATATCTCGTGATGAAAACAGTAGCACAGCAAGCCTCTCCAGACATTTTCTAAGCTTTGCGGTTTTAAAGTTAAACTAAGTTCTCAAGTACCAAATTTTTAAGTTAACCTACACAAGTTACAAGTCTCTCCATCATGCTTCCCCAGGCTTCTCAGCCTGGTCCATGAGGAAGCCCACTAGTGTGGCTCCCTTTTCTGCCCTGCTCCAGCACATGACCGAAGCAGCTCTGAAGACTCCAGCCTCTCTACTCTTCTGCTCTGCTCTCCCTACTGCTCTCTGTTCTATGACCCTTCTCTCTCCTCTCCACTTGTTTTTCCTGAGTCTCCTCCTTAATCTCTTAATCTCTAAGAAGAATATCATGGACTATTTTGTCTTTGTTTTCTTCTAAGTATTTTAATGTATGAGGTTATAAATTCAAGCCTTTTATCTATTTTAACTTGCTTTTTGTATATGGTGTGGGGTAGTAGTCTGGTTTGATTTTATTTTGCATGTTGCAACCCAGTTTCCCAACACTATTTATTAAAGGGGCTTCCCTTGTTCCAGTGTACATTCTTTGCTTCTGAGTGCTGTATTAGTTGACCATATCCATTTGGTTTTATTTCTGGGTCTTCTATTTCATTGCTTTGTATGTCTTTTTATTACAGTAACATACCATTTTTATTATAATGCTTTTATAGTATTTTCTGATATCTGGAAGTGTAATGCCTTCTTTCTTCCCCCTTTTATTCAGGAGAGCTTTCTTTATTGGGGTTTATTTTCCTGCTTCCATATGAATTTTAAAAATATTTGTTCTATTTCTTTGAAGAATGATTTGAAGATTTTTATTTGGATTGTATTGAAGCTGTAAGTTGCCTTTGATAAGTCAGAATCACTAACTTTAAGGGGAATACAAATTATGTTTTACACAATGAGATATCTCACTCCTGTGAGAATGGGATATATAAAAAATATGGGAAATAAGAAGTGTTGGTGAAGGGTGGGGAATAAGGGCTACTCTTCTATTATTGGAGAAATTCAAATGATAAATTTCATATATTCATGAATCTCTACAAAGTCAGCATAGAGATATCTTAAACAGGCAAAAAGGTAACACCATATGATCCCAGAATACCACTGCTAGATGATTTATCAAAGAAAATGAAGCCTCTAATACGGAAAGATTTTCTCATGCCCATGTTCATGGAAACATTATCTGTAATAACCAAATCATGAAACCAATCAAAATGCCTGATGACAGACTTGGATAAGGAATTGATGGAATATATATATTCACATAGAATACCACTGGGACACTAGGGAAGATGAATAATTGTCTTTTGGGACCAAATGAATATAACTTGAGGTGATTATGCTATGTGAAATAAGTCAGAAAATGAAAGGCAGTTACTGGACAGTTTCAACTGTTTGTGGAATATACTGGCCACATACTGGCAAAGCATATAAAAATAATTATTGGATTCTAAAAATATACTAGCTACCAGAGGAAGTTAGGGTGTAGAGAGGGAGGAGGGGGGGAAGAAAAGGAAGGGGATAGGTTACAGGATGGGAATATTGGTGGAAAGTGATTGAAGCAAGTACACATATGGAGATGTGAAAATGTAATCCCCATTGCAATCCAGTTTTCCCAACACTATTTATTATAGACATAAAAGGGGTTAAATATTAACTTAAAATATATTTTTTAAAAAATAAGTTTAAGATCAACTTGGAGATATTTAACACTAATAACTGGAAAGAGCATTTCCAATTTTATAAGCATAAAAAATTGGAGCTTTTGTGCATTAAGATAGGAAAAATAGTTCATTGCTAAAACTAATACATCCATTTTACATTAACTATTTCAGAGAGTAGGATGCATAAAAATCTAGCTTGATCAGTGACAAAATTGGTCAATCTTTGTCTTCAAATGGCATCTATACTGAAACACAAATATCACTAGATCAATTTAATATTGCCTTCAATAAAAGATATTATTAAGTTTGATGAGGTGAAAAAATCAAATTATACTCATAGCACTAATGTACCTTACATCCTATCAAGTTGAAATCCTACTCATTCATTTGAAATATTCATGTCTCTATGTGAGAGAGTTTGTACATTGGGTGAAAGATTGTTTGCATATTTTTTCATTATTTTCATTGTTTTGACCAAAAACATTTAGTAATACCTACATATGCAACTTTTATACTGACTTTAAATGAGATAATCCCCCTTTTCTAAATGTTTTAAAATGTCTAAGTGGTCAATGAATGAAAAATATCAAACCAATCATGTATTTTCTATATATTTTATCATAAATATCTTCAGTACACATGGTTAAGAAATAATTTGCATAAGTGCCTGATTTCATATGCCATGCAGTTCAGGATCAGTATTTTCTCAGCACAAATATCCATTTACTTTTACATTCTACAAGAACCCCAAAATAAACCCATACTTCTATTGGTGGTTAATGTATGACAAAGGAACTAAGAGTATACAGAAGAAGAGTAAGGATAGCCTCTTTGACAAGTAGCACAGGTAAAGATAGCCATCATAGGAAATGAAATTAGACCACTTTGTCACAGAAAATACAAAAATTAAGATGGATTAAAGACTTGGATGTAAGACCAGAAATCACATAGTAGAAAAAATAAGAAAATGAAAAGGGCAAAATTGTTGATATGAAAACCAGAAAAGTTTTAATACAGTAGACAAGTTGTAATTATGTAGACAAGTTGAAATCAGGAAATGGAAATGCTAGGAAAATTAAAGAGCAAGTTCCATTTCAACAATCTGATTGAAGAGTAACGATTTCTCATTTTGAGACTTTGAAAGCTGCAGTCATGAACGTTTCTTAAGCTCAGGTATAATTGACCATTATACAATGGTCAATACAAGCTGTCATCAATAAGAAACTTTTCAGAGCTTTCTTTATGTCTTTTTTTCTCATACTGTATATAAAGGTTTTCAGCATAGGTGTGACCATGGTGTACACCACTTGAGGTAATTGCACTTGGCTGTGAGTTATAGGTAGCAGGAAAGCTCAGATAAACACCTAAACCTGTACAATAAAATAAGGAGACAGACGGACGGACAGCAGCCTCCACACCGAAGCCCAGCTTGCGGGCTTCGCTGCACGGCGGCTGATTCTCACCGGCAACAGGGAACCAGAGGTCCCTCGACCACCGCACCAGCAGCTGACTGAGGGCTCCACGGAGGTCAGGTGAGGTCCCTTCCCTGACTGCCCCCTCAGGCGGCATCGGGTCACACCCGGTTGCAAGGGAACGGTCCTGAAACAAAGGCGCAGGTCTGCATTTTGCAACCGAAAGAAGCCTTCCAGGCCAGGCTAAAACAGTACCGAGTGTGTTTGAACTGGGGGAGCCTGGCGAACTGCCCTGACGGACGGACAGCAGCCTCCAC